>JAKCPI010015159.1:0-19436 GCA_023213315.1 Euborellia annulipes | reverse complement strand
TAGAAAGAATATAATGATAAAAAAATCTCGGCATCGAATTTTTGACATGAACGCAATACTATATTTCATACATAAAGTAAGAGAAAGTAATAATGGTGATTTAAGAAAAAATTAAAAATAAATGCCCTCAGGCTTGGTGTAATTGGTAGCGTGCCTACTTTCTATATCGAACGTTGCGGGTTCGGACCCCTGGCAGTCCGAAATGGATACCAAATGGCTTAAATAGAAATGCTTGGACCTCAATGTGTATATTATTAATTAATAACGGTTATCGTCATAAAGTCTTATATGGCCTGAGCTGCCGAAAAGAATGTGTGTATGAGTGCTGAGAGTGTGAATGAGAAAAAAGTGTGAGTCTTTAAAAAAAGATAAACAATAAAAACCAATTTTTTTTTTTCAATGACACCTACACTCCCCCTCCCCCTCCCCCTTTCAACAGCTTATATTCTCCTCTACCCTCATTGAAATACAAAATATTTAATTTCATATTCAAAAGAATCGTTTTTAGCAGTCAATTATTTCCCCTTTTCAATGATAAAATGCATAATAATTACCTTTAATAAGACGCTCAAGAGGGTGTGTTGGCTGACGGTGTGGCCAGGGTGGGTTACACTATATTAATTGTTCACTTTGATTCACTTTAAACACAAATAAAAAAAAAAAAACAGAGAGGAGGTCGCCGCCTGCCGCGGCCACACACTTTGGACTGAACGAGAATCTCGACTCTCTCTCTGTTTGTATAGGAAAAAACAGATGAAAATAACAATTCCCTTTTTTATTAAAAGTAAAAAAATACCGTTTGCTCTAATCTAACTTTATTTATAACTGGAAAAGAATGTCAACAAGTGATTTGGAGATATTCCAAGGCCCTTCTTAAATAATCAACCCTTCTATTCCCCCCTAATCAAATAATAATCAACGCTATTTTTTGAAGGTTTTCTACTTATTTGGCTTCGATTTAGCTAAAATTTTAAAAAACATTTTTTTTCAATTTTTCCACCCCTAATCCAATCCTAATAAATAAAATAATTAACAATGCTATCGCGCGAGCTTCGCGTCTAGTCAGAAAAATAATTAAAACCCTGAAAAACTTCCCTGGATCCGCCTTTGGGGTTTACACATAGTATAATTTTCTAGAATGAGTGTTACTTTAGGCCAGTGGTTTCCAATCTTTATGTTACAACGCCACCCTTAAAAAATTTTATTTATTTATTTATTCATATATATTATTTTAATTAAGGAAAACCTCCGTCTCAGAACCTTGTAAATTTAATTATTTTATTTATAAAACAATCATTTGGAAAATTGGTCCTGGTGGCCAATATTCGCGCCTCCCCTTAGACTAGTCCGTGCCTCACATTTTGGAAAACGCTGCTCTACTATATACTAATATTTAAAATATTAAGAATATAATATTGTATATTAAATTATTAAAACATTTTTTCTTTAATTTATTTAAGGCCTTTTTCGGAATTTAGACCCCATCTCTATTTATTTCAAATGATTGGTAGACAATTCAAATGAAATAAATTTTTCTCGCTTGAGACGGGAAGCGAACATGGGTCCCTAGAAGCTAATGTTTTCACTTTGAGCCAGGGGTCACGGGCATTATTAAACCTAAATATTAATAATAAAATTTTTCTTTAACATTCACTATATAATCAGCAGGGGCGCCGGAACGAATTTGAATCAGGAGGGGGGGCAAAAAATTTTTTTAGAAAATTAAAAATAATTGAATATGTTCAAATAGTATAAAACAAAAACAAATCCACTATAAAACTTTAAAAATTTTAAATAAAATCACAATTTTAATAAAATTAAAATTTTAAAAAATTTGCTAGTGATTTTATCAAAAATTTTTGGAAAAAATTTGAAAAAAAATGAATTTCTTGCTCTTTTAATTTTTTTTAATTTAGAAGATTTTATTTTTCAAAAGGAAAAATATGTCATTTTTAAAAATAAATGAAATAAAAAAAGAAATTTTGCCCCCCCTCTGCCCCCCCTATAGGATGCCAGGGGGGGCAATGTACCCTTGCCCCCCCCCCCCCCAGTTCCGGCGCCGATGATAATCAGTATCCATACATTTATTTTCATTTCTACTATCTTCATAATTACATTTCCCTATGGCCTCTGGCTAGGGGAAATAAATTAAAAAAAAAAAATCTTCATACATTTCCTATGGGATAAATCGTAACTTTAACAAAATTAATAACTAGGGCTCGGATTTATAGGCACTAAAAAATCTTTAAAATAGGCAGGCAACTAAGCACTAAAAATTATTAAAATAGGCACTTAAAAAGGCATTTATTGTAAAAATAGGCACTTAAAAGGCATTATTTAAGAAATAATATTAAAAAAATTTTAAAAATTGATTTCTTATTTTTGGTAATCTGGTGTGACTGGTCGCACAGCACACAATTTTTTCTTAATTTCGGTAATTCTGTACTTATTTGCCAGAATACAAATACAAAATCAAATTTTTAAGTACCAATTTTTAAAATTTTACATTAAAAATAAATTTTTAAAAGTATTTTTTTTTCAAATCTCGGGAGGAATGAAAAAAAAAATTAAATAAATTTAGGCTATGTATAGCTCGTAAAAAATTGAAATTGGCTATTTGAACTTAAAATAGGTACTAAAAAAGTCATTTATAGACGAAATAGGCACTAAAACCCAGAATCGGCCAAAATAGGCATTATAGGCACTAACAAATGCCTCTTATTTTATCTCAGAATTTCATGAAACGTACACATATCCATATTGGCCTCAAATTTTAAGCATAAATTAAAAAAAGGCAAAAGGGCGAAATCCGAGCCCCTATTAACAACTCAAAAAAGTTATAGAAATTGCGGAACGAAAATAATTTTCCTGAAATCCTTAAAAGGACCTCTTTAAGAATATAAAATTTGGTTTTGAAATTTCAACGGGAAGTTGTCCAAATAGAGCGTGACAGACGGACGGACATAAAAAGATTATTTACTGAAATCAATAATTATTAAAAAAAGAAAAGTTGGGGAAAGTTTGTTATTCAACTAAATCCATATATCCCCTTTTGTTTTTAGTCCAAATTAAATCCGTGACTAATTAAACTAAAATATCATCTATGTGTCTGGAATAAATAAAAAGTTTTCGATGCTTCAATCCCGGGGCTGGCAGCTATTTTGACAGTTCTCTCCTTTGGGGGCGGGGAGCGGGGGGGGTAGGCAAGACATGTTAATAAGCGAACGGTAATTGCCGGCAGCTTCATTCATTATGTATGCAGACCTCGTAAGAGGTTCTGCTCCCTTGCTCCCTCTTCTTCCCTTTTCGGACCAAAATGGTCGAAAGGTGAACTGGGGAGGAGAGGGCTAAGCGTTCAGGCCACCGGTTAATGGAACCTGGTGGATTAGGATAAGAAACTCTTTGATAAAAATGATGATAACGTTATTACGTATTTGCTTTGATCAAATTGATTTCTTTCAAATTACATTACAAATATTTCCTTTTTCAAAAATATTTGACATCCATTATTTGGTAATAAATAAAATATGAAAAGAATATTGAGGAAGTTTGAACAGTCCATCTATAAATATTATATTCAAAAGTAAGTTGATTTTACTTTCTCTTACCTCTATTTATATGTTAATATATATAGAGAGAAAGTATTGGATTCATGTCAAAAATTCGATGTCGAGATTTTGATGGATCTTCACGTTTTGAGGTCCCCTGAATCCAAAAAAGTGGTTTTCGCGACATGGTCTGTCTGTCTGTGTGTGTGTGGGTGTGTTCTATTTTAAGCATGAAGGAATTGAGCTATGAGGCTGAAATTTTATATTTAAGTTAAATACCCCCCGGGACCGAGAAAATAAGTTTTTAATCAAAATCGGCAAAAGAGTACTAGTACTTTACTGATGTACTTTTTCAGTTTTTTTTTTTGATTTTCTCAAAATTCGCTCTAACGATTTTGATTAAAATTCAAAAATCAATTATTTTTTAGATGCTCTTTCAAATGTATATTCTCATTTTGCCCTCGAAATTGTTTGAAGCACACTTTACTCTTGTGCTTCATAGGAAAGATAGGAGAAATGGTTGCCATGGTAACAAAATATAAATATTTTCCCATGTTTATAAATTTGACATCTTAAATTCTAATATATTGGCGGAAACTAAATATTTGTCGACACGAAAAATCTGGTGTGACAAGCACAGTACACAACTTTCGATTACCGAAGGAAAGAGAAAGCTGTGTGCTGTGCGCCAGTCACACCAGATTTTTTTATTTAAAATTCTTTCCGAATATTTTAACAAATTTTTAAAGTCGTCCTCTGGTAAAATTGAAGTGTAAAAGTGGTCCCTGGCTTAAAACGAGTTGGAAACTTCTGGTCTAGGGTAATTCATTTCTAAATTTTTTTTTTTTTTTTTATATATATTATTTTACACTTAATTTGTCTAGTTAGAAATTTCAAAAATTTTTGGGGACTTGTTACAGAAAAGAGATAATTTTCGAAGATAAATAGAAGTTAAATGAATTGGTTTTTGCAAATAACGAGACTAAAGGATTTTGGTGCAAAATAAAACAAAAATTAACCTGATGAGAAAAGCTTTTGTCTTCTTCTTTCCTATACATTTTAATGTTATTATGACTAATCCTTTTGGTTAGTATAAAGACATTTATTTATTATTAATCTTCTTTAATAAATTATTATTTTAAATCAGGCTAAATTGTAAAATCCATATTTATTAATTTATTATAATTATAATCAATGAACTGTACTATATTATTATACATCCCTTTAATTGACCTATTTATTAAAATTCTGAGGCGTGTTTACAATGGACTAAAGAAAATTAAAATAAGCACAAAAGAAAAAAATCTGGTGTGACTGGTCGCACAACATTCAAATTTCTCTTACCTTCTATAATCGTATTCTGTGCTTGCCACTCCAGATTTTTGTGTCTACATATATTTAATTTCCCACAGTACGGCACATTTGTATTCAAGATGTAAAATTTATAATCATAGGAAAATATACCAATGCAACCATTTCTCTTATGAAGTATAAGAATAAGGTGTGCTTCAAAAGATTTCAATGGTAAAATGAGAATATACATTTTAAAGAGAATCTAAAAAATAATTGATTTTTGAATTTTTAATCAAAATCGTTGAAGCGAATTTTGAGAAAATAAAAAAAGAAAATCATTGTGTGGTTTTATGAAACCACGATGCAAGTGAAACTTTTTTCGGATCGTAGGCGTTTAACTGAAAGTTTTCAGAAAATTGTTAATTAAGGGTATTAAAATCGCGTTTTTAATCCTAACTTAATAATTGGAAAATGATGAATGATAATGGTAAATCAATACAGGCATATTAAAAACTGTTAACGATATTTGGTAACTAGCCGCGCCGCCCGCCGAAGCCAGGGGCTTCGCCTCACCAGCTGGTTCGGGACCGCCTGCGGCGGACCCTCGCCTTTTCGTAATTATGGGGAACTGGCTGGCTCGGGATCATTTTAAATTATTTTAAAAATTATATTTTATCAATTTAAAAGTTGAATTATTAAATCTCACAATTATTTTTTTATAATTCGTTATATATATTAAATTTCAACTTTTTTATTTTTGTCGTGAAAGATTGTGACGTCATGACTTGTAGCGTCATGGCACTTGACGTCACGGCCTGTAACGCGACATGCTGATAGAAGAGCCAAAAAATTTGGGAGGATATAATAAAAGTTTCACTTTAAAAAACTGAAAAAGTGCATAAGTAAAGTACTAGTACTTTTTGGCCAGTTTTGTTCAAAAGCTTTGTGTCATGTCCAAGGCGGGTACCTAACTTAAATATAAAATTTCAACCTCCTAGCACTTTTTGTTCTTGAGATATTTTGATCACAAACAGACCAATTTGCGCTAACCACTTTTTTGGACTCGGGGATCCACAAAAAAAATCCATCAAAATCTCGACATCGAATTTTTGACATGAATTCATTACTTTCTCTCTATATATTAACATATATAGACAAGAGAAAGTAAAATTAATAAGCAGTATCTAAAAGAATTTAATGGGAATGATTTGCATGCACTTCAACTTGGGTTGTTGGACCTCACGACAAACTTGTCAATTGATCTCTGTGAATATAATATATAGCATAAATAAATTGACCTCATGCAATTATTTATTATCAGTGATTGATCGAATATTTAAATTATTCATTAAACAAATCAAATCATGTGTATAGTTCAAGTATTTGAATTATTTTAGTTGATAAAATTTATTCAAATATTCGATTTAATCAATACAAATACGAGTTATTTGTTTATTTTAGTTATTTTTTTTAAGGGAACCTTTTTGTTAGCATTCTCTTTTGAATAGAATAATTAATGCTAACAGGACCATTGTATTTTTTTTTTTTTTGTACAAAATTGAATTCATTAAAATAAAATAATTTGTTTTATAATTTACTTACAAACAATAGTATGAATAAGAGGAAATTTTTATTAGTCTACTTTTAAAGAAAAACCTAGTCTGAATATCTACTTTGGAAGGATAGAGTGGATGTTGAAGCCTTCGATGAGGGGAGAATGGCAAACATGTACAAGATTTCAATATTTCTTAATTAAAGAAATAGTAAAATCAAAATTTTTTCGAATTAATTTTAAATTGGTAACCGTTGGCTCTAGTTGAAACATTATGCTTTAATAGGAGAATTAAATTAAAAAGGTTTTCTGTTTCAATAATATATTAATTTGATATTAACACTTTATACGCATTTCGACACCATATGTGTCATCTTCAGAAGTATGTAATTCGCTTCTGAAGATGACACACAGGGGCGCCGGAACAAATTTGAATCAGGGGGGGGCAAAAAAATTTTTTTTAGAAAATTAAAATAATTTAATATGTTCAAATATTATAAAACAAAAACAAATCTACTATAAAACTTTGAAAATTTTAAATAAAATCACAATTTTAATAAAATTAAAATGATAAAAAATTTGCTAGTGATTTTATCAAAAATTTGGAAAAAAATGAATTTCTTACTCTTTTAATTTTTTTTAATTTAGAAGATTTTATTTTTCAAAAGTAAAAATATATCATTTTTAAAAATAAATGAAATAAAAGAAGACATATTGCCCCTCTGCCCCCCCCCCCCCCTTATAGGATGCCAGGGGGGGGAATGTATCCTTGCCCCCCCCCCCCAGTTTCGGCGCCTATGATGACACATATGGTGTCGAAATACGTATAAAGTGTTAATATCAAATTAATATACTATTGAAACAGAAAACCTTGTGAATTTAATTCTCCTATTAAAAATTTTATCGATTTGGGGGTCTTAAAATAGGAATTTCGAAAAATCGCTTCTTAAATGACGCCTACGCAATAAAAGTAATCTACATGGCAAATTTCAGCTTTATAGGTATTATAGTTTAGGCTGTACGTTGTCATCACTTAGTCAGTCAGTCAGTAAGTCACAAGTCTCTTTTATATAGAAGAGAGATTAATTCCTAAAGTTACGATTTCTTCCATAGGAAATGTATAGAGAAATATTTATGTATTCTATGAATGTAAACAAATCCTCTAAATCCTCAAGCAGGTACTGAATTGGAATAGTAATGATAATTTTTTTTTTATAATTAAGCCAGCTGGCGGAGGATCCAGGGGAGGCTAAGACCCCGCTAGGCACTAAGTCCGCCGAAGGCGGGCGTCGCGACTAGTTCTAATATTCTAATTTTCACTCTTTCAAAAAAAGAATAAAAATCCCTACAACATTACGTACAGTGAGAAACAAAGTTAAATTTAGAGATTTGTTGCTATGATAACAAAATATAAATATTTTTATATGTTAAATTACATTTGAATTCTATTGAAACTAAATATATGCCGACACAAAATGTCTTGTGCACAAATCACAACTTTCAATTGCCAAAGCTGAGAGAAAGTTGTGTGCTGAGGGGCCGGTCACCAGATTTTTTTTTAATTTTTTTTTCAATAAATTTTATTGAAAACTTTTGTATTATAAAGGAGAGAATGAAACTCATTGAAAGAGTTTTGTTGATGGTTTTTTCGAGGAACGAAACGCCCTACTTTTGAATATAAGAAATAAATAAATCATAGATGATCAGATATTTATTTCTAAAAAATAACATGAGATCGGGCGCTTTGCCCTGTGGAAGGGTGTATCGAGCGCCCGAAACGTCGGAGAATTAATTGAATTATATCCTGGTTGCCTGATAATATACAATTTATTTATGTAAAGTGTGTATTATTGGAATTTTCAAAATAAATAACCCTCAGGATATGAAATTTTAATAAATTAAATTAAAAAGGAACATAGGCCTAATTGCTTTGATTCCCTCCCCCTCTCCCCACCCACAGAATCGCTGAATTTATTCTTAAATTATATTATAAATAATTAAAATATAATTGGGAATGAATTTACCAAAATCGGGCTCGTAGTTTATGAGAAATTGACTTTTTTGAAGACCCCGAGCTGCACTCTTCAATGGCACTCACAACACTAAATGTATAAAGCCCATGAGAGAGAATCCAACGTGGATTCGACCTCTCTCTTCGGCGACCCACTCACTACTAAATGCTCTATACTCCCAAGACAGGTAGCCTCTTGCCGTCCACGACAAGCTGTAACCTGTCTAAAATACTGATAAGTATAATTCCATCTAATACAAAAAAAAAGGTATCAATTGGCAATTTCTATAAACTCACAAAGGAGCTATTTAATGTTAAAGAAGTTACATTTCTTTGTGTTAGAATTGGATTATACTTATCAATATCCCTTCCCTCCGATGGGCTAGAGGATTATTTAATGAGTCTTGTATGAAATATACATATATTATTAGAACTTGATTCTACGTTTGAATCACAAAAGTTTTCAATAAAGATTGTTCATATTGAGAGAAAAAAAAAAACCCAAAACGACAATTTTTAAAACAAATTCTGCTGCTTAGAGAAAATATTTTTATTTTATTTATTTTTGTTTTTTGATTTTCGGGCGCAAAGGACTTGAGGATTATATTTTCTTTATTTTGACTGTACTCTCGTAAAGAGAGAGAGTGCGAGGGACTTTGACATGAGTGAATATGAATTAAGAGAAATAGAGTACTTTTGAATTTTTTTTTGGCATCTGAGGCCTTTTAATCCTATTTTTCTAGATTAATTATAATAGTACTAGCCGCGACGCCCGCCTCCGGCGGGGACTTCGCCCCCCCCAGGTCCCCCCGCCTTTTCTTAATTATGAGAAGCTTCTTTGCTTCGTTATTATTGCATTCCAATTCAGTGCCTGCTTGAGGATTTGTTTACAATCATGGAATACACAAATGAAAAGAATACATAAATATTTCTCTATACATTTCCTATGGGAGAAATCGTAACTTTAAGAATTAATAACTCACAAAGTTATAAAAATTTCGGGATGAAAATAATTTTCCCGTAATCCCGAGAAGGTCCTTTTTATGCATATAAAATTTCATTCCAACGGGAAGTTGCCTAAATAGAGTGTAACAGACAGACAGACGGACATTAGTGAATTATATATAATATATAGATAGATTCAATGTAATTTAATAAAACGGGACGTGGCACAAGAGGTGAACCTCTACCACTGACCTACGGCCTTTGAATTTGAAAAGACATGAATCTATGACTAGCGGCGTAACTAGCCTTTGAGGGCGGAGGGGGCGAAGCTCAATTTCGTTTGATCTTTTTTTTTGTAATTTTTCTCCGGATTTGTGAAATAAAATGAATTTATTATGGAATTTCAAAAAAAGCCAGAGATTTTGGGAAAAGGGGCGCCAAAAGCAGGGGGCCGCCCCCCTTCGCCCCCACCTGGATACGCTACTGCTTGCTAACCAAATTTATTAACGGCAAACCAAAAAATTACTTCCCTATTATAATTATAAAATGTTATTTAATAAAGATAATTCTTCCCTTAATTATTATATAATCTTTTTTTATATTTATAAAAAAAAAAATATTATGAATGTCATTTATCAAGTTGATCTTTCCAATTTTATTAAATGACATATTAAATGTCAAATATCAGATAAATTTATTAAAAAATGACATTTAAAGTTTTCTATAATAAAATTGAAATGTAAAATAAATAAATAAATTCATAAAAAGAAAAAAAAATGGAGGGAGATATTTTATTTTGCTTAATTCTCTGCAGTTCTTGTCCCTGGACAAGGGTTTCCTTCACGCCCAAAAATCGAATTGGCCACCAATCAAATGAAATAAAAAGAGACGGGTGTATAAATTCCGAAAAGAACTTGAATATATTTTTTGTGAGCCGATATATATTTAACAAATGCGTGAAATGTTTATTTTTTGGCGGGAATAAAGCCTTCGAGAAATGAGCCCAGGATCTCCAGCATTACCGGGATATCGGTATGCTAGTAACCATAATAAAACTACTAATATATAAAACAAATTACGTTTGATCTCGTCTTTTGGAAACTCGAATATTAGTATTATACTTTACTGATGAGCTTTTTTAGTTAAAAAAGAAAAACCGAGCTCCAACTCGGTCATCCTGGAACTAAACTAGGCCTATACAAAATATAAATATTTACAATTTTTGAATTGTTTTGTACCGTACTGCCGGAAACTATATATGGGTGATTTTGTTCTGTGATTTTTTATGTCCTGAACTGTTTGTTCTCACGGGTCATTAATTACTAATCTATTAATGAAATTTTTGTGTTAATTAGATATTACATCGGTGACAATCTCATTTGAATTGAGATGTAATAACCTTTGTAATCTTAACTGAATTGTACCTGAAGAAGGGTACCATACATAAAATCTTGAAATTTTTACAAATAAACCAAGCTAAGGGCGGATCCAGGGGTGTTTCTCGGGGGGGGGGGGTAATCTGGTGTGACTGGTCGCACAGCACACATTTTTTTCTTAATTTCGGTAATTTAAAGGCGCATTCTATACTTGTTTGCCAGAATATAAATACAAATCAAATTTTTAAGTAATAATTTTTAAAATTTCACATTAAAAATTTTTTTTTTTTTCGAAAAAAAGTATTTTTTTCAAATCTCGTAGGGGTAATTATTCCCTTTACCCCCCCCCCTTGTATCCGCCCTTGACCACAGCTTAACAGAAAGCAAAATTCTTTTATTAATGATAACAACTGTGAAAGCTTAAACGCCAATTGATTTATGAATTTTAATCAAAATCGTTATGACGAATTTTGAAAAAATTGAAAAGTACTAGTACTCTTTGGAAGAATCTAATCTATCTAAAGAATGTCTAGTAAATTTATTTTTATGCCAGTACCATGGAAAAATGAGTCAGTACCGTGGATCGGGAAATTTGAAATTTGATTCTTTAAAGTTGCAGCGAAATTCTTTCAAACTTTTATATTTACAATAAAATAGAGTAATAATAATAATAAGCAAATGAAAAAAGTTCAATTTTGAAATTAAAAAAAATTTTTAACAAAAAAAAATCACAGAACAGAATCATCCATATATATCGACCACACAAAATCTGGTGGGACAAGCACAGAACAGAACATTCGAAAAGTTTTATGCTTCTGGGATTTTTTATATCAAGGCAATATTTTTTAGTAATTTTGTCACTTTTGGCATCTTAATCATATGAAATAAAAAAAATTTTCCAATTTCAATTCTCTAATCTCAATAGCAAAAAAAAAAAAAATTGGTTAAGAAACGAAAAGGAAAGCAAAGAGAAGAAAAAAAAATCTAAAATTTCTATCTCGTTTTTTTTTTTCTCCCTCTAGGGGTGGCTGATAGCACTTTATTGGTTGTTGGACCGAAAACATTTTAAGGGAGCAAAGTTGGAGCAAAAGCAACGTGTTCGAAGGAATCTGCTCACCCCCCACCCCAATCGAATCAAATTGATTGCAACACGGAGGAAGAAAAAAACGAGAGAGAGAGAGAGAGAGAAAGTGGAGGGAGGTGGTGGTGGTGAATTATTAATTTTATCCAGCCGATAGCTTCTTTCGTGTTTGTGGCACATTTAGGAAATTTCATCTCCCAACTGCTTTAATATATTAATTGAGACTCTTTTTTTTAGGAATTGATATTTAACATATATCTACTTAGACAGGACTAAAAGGATTAACGATTGCTTATCTTTCTCTAATTTGATTGCGTTTTTTTTTTGTTTGGGAAATACAAATTTAATGAATTACCTGAATTAGATGAACTCGTACCGGAACTGACGGCAAAAAGTAAAAAAGTCTTTGATGAAAACAAAAATTTTAATTTTCGTTAGATATTTTATTAATTAATTTTTTTTTCAATTTTTTTTTTTTTTTCTCTTCGCATGAAGCGGACCACAAAAGGCCAGGCCCCAAAACCCAAAACCAAAAACCAAAAGAAAAAAGAAAAAAAGAAGAATTTTAATTTTTAAAAATAATAAAAAAAAATAAAAATTAATTTTTAATTTTTTTTTTTAAATTTTAAAATTACCATTCCCATTTTCATATTTTAATAATTAAATTAAGATTAAAAACTTAATTTAATTATTTTAAAAAAATTTTAAAATTAAAAATTAAAAAACAAAAAATACGAAAAAAAGAATCTTTGATTCGCATATTAATTAAATAAAACAAAAAAATTGTTTTGTTTTTCTTTTCCTTTTGGTGATCTCTTAGCTTCATTTGTTGGTGAGGATAGAAAAAAATTCACTAGGCTAAATCATTACTCTACCTAAAAACTCAAGAAAGCACTGATGAATTTGTGATCATCGCCGATTCACAGAGTGTGTTAAAAAAGATATGGAGAGTTTCCCTAAAAATAGGCCTGATAACTATTTAATTTTAGAAGAAATTGATAAATCGAGGAAGGAAATCAAGTTCCTTTGGTGCCCTAGCCATGTGGGGATTTTGAATATAGAGAAGGTACACAGTAAAAAAAATTTTGTAATTTTACAAATGTTTAGGAAGCATATTTCCTATACAAAAACATACTAAATTTAGTAAAAACCATTTACAAATGTATTGTAATTTTCGAAAGCCGTTTGAAAATTAGAATGAAAATGTATTGTAATTTTAGAATGACATTTGAAAATTAGAGTGTAAATGTGTGGTAATTTTAGAATTCCTAAACTGCTTTCGAGAAAAAATACAATTTTTTACGAAAAATACGATACGTTTGTAAAATTACAATACATACTCTACTGGATCTTTGTGATTTGTATTGTATTATAGTAAATGTTTTGAAAATCTCATTGGTTGGGTGGCCCAGATAGTGAAGGTTGTTGAACTCCCGCCGGAAATCACAAATAAAAAATCTCCCAGCAGCCAAAACAGACTATAAAAAACATATAGTATTAAAAAAATCATCAAAATACTTTCAATATCAAATTTGAAAAGCCTAATAAATGAAAAAAACAAAAATATCTACTATACAGTCGAGACCACAAGCGCCTGATGTGCTCGAGAGTGGAGCCTTGAGCTTAGGCAACCAAAATGCTTAGCCGTCGGAATTGTTGTCTCAAAGCTTTTCCCCTTCAGTTGCATGATTTATATATTTATTTTTGGTTGACGAAGTTCAAGGCTCCACTCTCGAGGACCTCAGGCACTTGTGGCGCCGACTGTATGACACGACTAATTATTTAAACGAAATCTTTAAAAAATATCATCATTATCTTTTAAGACTAATAAAATACGATCGAAAATTAGATGAATAACAAAACAAATAAAAAAAAATAAAACTTTCCCCTTCATCCATGTTTAGATAATTTTTTTTTTTTTTTTTTTTTTTGTCTTTTTTACTATTTTCTTTTCCATTTGCATATTTTTTCTTTTAATGGCCTTCATAAACAACGCTATTAAAATAAAAGTTTATGTCAAATAAAATAGACTCTTAACCATTAATAATTTTTATATCTTCTGGTCCAGTAAAGGGAAAGAGAGACAGGGTGGAAATAAACTACTTGACAAACACCTAATATTTATATTATAAATTGATAATAAAAAAAAAAATAACGTAATTCAACTTTATGAAGTATGAATTAACTTAAAAAAAAAAAAAAAAAAAAAAATTATTAATTCAAGAAGAAATATATTTATTGATATCTTCTGTTTCTTATTTATTTTTTAAAGTCTTTTCGGCATCTTAGACTTGAAAGATACTTATATATATTGGAGAGTTATTTGTTTATTCCATTTGGTATGCAAATGATTTAAATAAATTCATCGGATTGTCTGGGATCCGAACCCACTTCCCTTTGCTTTTAGTTTTCATTTGTTTATTTTATTCATCCTGGTGGTCACGGGTGGCGTATTTTTTTTTTTTTTTAGGTTTTTTTTCGTCATTGGAGGCCATTTAGTCCCAGACTATATTTATTTCAATTTATCGCTAGCCAATTAAACTGAAATAATTTTTTTGTCGCATGAGACGGGCTATGAACCCCTAGCACAAAAGGCAGATATTCTACCATTGAGCTATGGCACAAGAACGGGGGGAGGTTGTTATTTATTAATTTGCTGGGAATATACTTCATTAGGTAGACGAATCTCAATATTTCATTCTTTCAACGTCTGTTTTTTTAAATAACACTGTTCTGCATAAAAGAAAAACGGAAGGGATGGGATTTTTGACTGTTTCTTACAGTTTTTTAATCGCTGAAAAATATCTACACGTCAGGTTTTTTTGTAAAACGCAAATTAAGAGAAGCAAGGGGAAGCCGGAATGTGCTTCTAAATTTATCTCTCAAATTACTTGGAGTCCAAAACAAGCTCTGTGATTGGCTAAAAAGGACATGATCTTGACACTGTCTCTCAGTATAAGGCTGCAAACAGCTTTGTCTCAAACTTTACAGGTGGTTCAAGCCCGAAATAGCAGTTTGTATGTCTACTATGCACGTATTTTAGTTCATTATGCCTCCAAGCACTTTCTCCGGACAATTTTTGTTTCATTTATGGCGAGTATACGGTGAAAAGTCAAAAAAATCAAATCAATAAAACTATAATGATTTGTCTGTGATTCTTGAGGAATTGAACTATATCAAGAACATCGTTGGGTGGTTTGTGGAATCTTCAAAATACTAATTTCCAAGAGGATTCGGACCAGTAGGTTCAATTAAAGTCAAAAGGTTTTCTAAACCAAAACTTTATTTGACCCCAGACAATGTTTCGTCCACTTGCTGTAGGACCTCTTCAGTGGTTGGAGTCATAGAGAGCCATATAGCATAAAATTATCAAACAGTAAGGCCTTAACAACATATACATAGACATTTACTTTTCTAACTTCTTACCATGACTCAAATCAAATTCAAAATACTAACTTTGTTGTTGGGGCTGCAGACTGACAACACCACTATCCCTGCATCATGAACTTGTGAGCATTCGATCCAGAGATCACCATTTTGAACTGAAAAGTTAATTTCCCATACTCATATTAAGTGTTTTCCCGAAAGGTTAGGGTGAAAGATTTTACCAGGAAAAACGATATCAAGGAAGATAGCACGTCAACATGCTAATTGATTGTTGTTGGGGGAAACACAAGATGGAAAACGAAAGCGGGATCGGAGGAACAGCCGAAATGTCCTTGTAGACAACCCTAAAAAAAATAATTTGTTTTTGGTATATTTATTTATCTCTCCTTGAAAATACAGTAGAGACTTGCTAATCCGGACTTTGATTCTCAGGCGTGATGAAAAGGGATAATGCAGCAAAAAAAGGGGTAATTTAAGAAAACAAAGTGTCATTACAGATTTTTTAAAGAGGTATAGTACAAATTTTATGTTTCGTGTAATCCGGTCCCGTTTAGGCCGGATTAGCAAGACTCTACTATAATTTAATTTTTAATTTCATTTAATAGAAGAATATATATGTTAATTTTATTTATTCAAAAAATTAAATACATATCTAGTGCTTTGAAAAGAAATAAATTTATTAAAACTATTTTTTTTTATTTTTCTCTCTGCTTTTATTTTTATATATGAATATAATATACATTTTTACAAAAGGAAAAAGGATACTCTATTATTTAAATATATATATATTAAAGGGAGATACAAAAAATCATATCATAATATACAGTTTTGTTTTTCTACGCTATTTATTATGAAAATATAATACAAAAATTACTATGTAGTGTATTTTTTTAGCAAATACAGATATTACAATACCAGTATATCATCTATAGTCTCGGAAACAGAATATAATTATGGTGGGGGAGAGAAAGATTTTTTGAAATTCAACCCTTTTTTTTTGCTGACGTTAGTTATTCAATTAGGTTGAATTATGCAAGCCAAGGGAAAATACCAACGATCGATGAATGATGGATGAATAGGAAAGAGGGGGAGGGGAGGGGGTGTATTAAAATTAAAAAAAAAAGAAATCAAACCATCTCTTTATTCAGGTCCAAAGGAAACAACAAAATGTTTGATTATATGCAAAATTGGTCCAATTGATGTTTAAATAATTGATGAAAAAAGACTAATGAAAAACAAATAATTGTTTGTTTTTTTTTTCTATGTGTTTTGTGTGTGAATACATATAGTATAATATACCTATATTGTTTGCAATTTGCTGAGGCTGAAAATAAACCCCACTTGTGTGCAAAAATAAGGCCGAAGGGACCTGGCCGCCCTCTATTCCCCCAAGCGGGTCAAAAAGCCTTTTTTATTTATTTTTTTTTTCTTATTTTAATTTTTTCCATTTTTTTTTTTTGAATTGTTTTTCAATAATACATACACAATATATAGACACAAGATTCGTATATATAATCTTTGATGTCACTCTGGTATTAATTCACCCGGAGTGACGTCATAGTCTACTTTATATATACAAACCTTGATATAGACATACGTATTTTGTATCTAAAACTCTCTCTATTCTACTCATTTGTTTTTTTGAATAAATTACGCTTAATATATTTTTTTTTTCTGATTGTACTTCATACAGGAGTAATAAAAAATAATTTTATTAGAATAAAAATATTTTCTCTGAAAATAAGAAAAATTATTTGTATATATTTCTAAAAAATTTGATTTTTTTTTTTTTCTAAATCTAATTATAAAGCATTTTAAGCTAAAATTTTAACTAAACTTATTTTTTCAGGGCTTTTCAATCCTTTAAAAAGGAAAAAAATTAAGCAGCGCTCAACCTCACATGGGTGAATAACTTTAAATTTATTTTAGAATAATGTGAAAAAATATAGAGACCACAAAATTTTGAAACTTATTTTATTTAAGAACCCGGAGGCCATTTAGACCACGTTTTAATTATTACGGTAGAGTGAATTGGCAGAAAACGTCATGTAACAAAAAAGCATTACAGAGCCCGAGCGCCGGCGGAGGAAGGCGAGATTAGCCGAAGCCTTGGCGTGGCCTCCACGTCTACCCCCACCGGCTCTTTCTCATCTCTTTCTATATTATTTAAAAAAGAAAATAATTATCTTAAATATTCAAATTAAATTATATTCCGAGTTGAAGAAAAGGCGTGAGGAACTTCGTTCCTTGCGGGGCCCCAAGACCCCACACGTTTGCTTTTTATTTAATATTTTCACCTGATTGCCACTCCTAGTTTGAAAAGCTCTGTTTTATTGTATTAATATTTATTATATAAATCTAATTTTAAATTTGATTTAAAAATTTTAATAATAATTATATAGGCCTATATACCATATATTTGTCTATTAATAAAAAGTATAACTAGAATTTTATTAATTCATATCTATGGAAAAAAAATAAGACACCCGCCGGGAATCGATCCCGCTTCGTCCCTTTCACTCATCCACTTTGAGCAATATAAAAACGAAGCAGGTTCGATTCCCGGAGAAAACAATTTTTTTTTCTTAGATATTTAATAAAAAAAATTCTTTTTAATAAAATATTATTTTATAGAAGCATAAATATTATTAAATTTTTTAATTTAAAAATTTGTATTTTTTTTTTTTTTGTTAAAATTTTTTTTTTTTTTTAGTAATAAAAATATTAATAAATTTAGTGAATAATAATTTTAAATTTTCAGTTTTAAAAATTTTAAAATTCAAATAAAATTTTTTTTTTAAAGATTTTTAATATGAATTACCGGTAAATGTTTTATTAAGCTAATTTTTTTATTTTTTTTGTAAATTTCAATATTAATTTTTACCTGCGTTACAAAATTTATTTTTTTCATTCCAATTTTATATATATATATATATTTTTTAAGTCAGTGTTTCTCAACCTTCTCTAACTAGGTTCTTACATAAAAGAGAGAAGCTTGAGGGCGTTACCTCCGATTATAAAAAAATAAACAAATAACCTAGAACCTATGTCCCAACTATATAAATAAAAATAAATAAATGTATTACGACCCGCTTAGAGGCACCAGTCCTCGGTGGCTAGGTCCAACAAACAAAATACAAATTTAAATATATATATATATATACCTACTACTTAAGGAATCAGAGGTCATTTAGACCCCGTCCCAGTTTATTACAATTGATTGGTATCCAATTTTTTTTTTTTAATATTAGATCTCTCTCTGATCGTTTTTAAAAACGCTTTTTCTCTATTATGTTTTCACTTTATCACCGATCATTGGATATTTAATAATTCCCTAGTAGTAGTATAAGAACGACCCCAACAAAACAAAAACTAAATATTTAACAACGCCTCTATCCCCTTCTTTAAGTTGAGAAACACTTATTAAAAAAAAAAAAAACATAAATCCAAAATTAAAAGAAATAATTTCTAAAATTCTATTTGAATCAATTCTGATGTAGCGCATGATGATTAAAAAATATTTATTTTTTTTTTTTTTTGAGCTAGAGAGTCATGTCGAAATATTTTAATTAAATATCTATTAAAAAGAGAAAATAAAAAAATTTCTCTTTTTGGAAGACATGGCTCAAAATATTAAAAAAAAAGCCATCCTAGTGATTTCTATCAATTCTTCAATTCGTGTTTTGTTTTCATTTATTTATTATAATAAATAACAAAAAAAAATCTATATATTTATAAATTATGTATGTATTATCTCTGGATTATTTTTTAAGAATAATATTTAATATTTTCTAAATTATTGCTATATATATATATATATATATATTTTTTTATTATAATTAGAGGGCCAGGGCAATTTTTTTGGTTATGCGCAATTATATCCTCTTTATATATATATATAATAATATATTTTATATATAATAATATGTATTTAATATATTTGTAGAAAAATTCCCTTCAATTTGAACGTGAAGGCCCGTTTAATTTTATCTACAATTATTATTGCTTATGAATACCTGGCATCATCGTCTGAAATCGTTTCGCTCGCATTATTTTATATGTCCTCAGGAAAAGCGGCAAAAAATATTTAAAAAAAAAATTTGAAATTTTCTCTCATACGTTCATTCTAGTTTTACTAAAAATAATAAAAAAAATACCGCTTTTTTTTGTTTGGTTATTAAAAAAAAAAAAAAATTAAATATCGCCTGAGGTGAAAGGATGCGAGGTTCCACGCAATAGGAAG
>JAKCPI010015158.1:0-31875 GCA_023213315.1 Euborellia annulipes | reverse complement strand
TATTACAGATAGTTCAATCTTGTGGGTATATTGTTACATTTGAAAGAGAGAATTCCTTTAAGCAGAGGGTTTGTGTCCCTTTCAATGAAAATTATAATAATATGTGATGCAAAAAGTGAAAAGGGACCACTTTTCATAAATTTCACAAATTAAATTATAGATATTTTATTGTAGAGAATAAATTCCTGAACATTTTAAGACCAAAACCACTCTGATATCTCAAAAACGAAAAAAAGTTTCCAAGTTATAGATATAAAAAACGGGATTTTGAGCAAGACGCATTTACCATTAAAACAATGAAAAACTATTTAAGGTTACTAAATCGATTATTTAGTAACATTTATCAGATTCCCATCGCTAAAATTACCGAATAAACCTGGTATAGGGAAAAATGAAGAATCGTATTCAATCGAAACTCAAAAATCGATATTTTTGACTTCATTCTTTTAAAACGCTTCTGTCCCTTTTCACTTTCCGCATCACATTCTCTCTTTTTATTGCAAATCTGCTCATTTGAGATCAAGGGTGTAAAGTGAGGGACTCATGTGATTATTTCATTGTTTTTACAATAGAAGATGGAATTCTCATCCACGTGTGAACCACAAAAGTTTCATATTTACACAAAAAAAAAAAAATAATCCTATGAAAAAACACATGGGCGTGTCGGAATATTGACCCTTTATGCCGTAGGTAGTTTTTGCGAGTAAAAAAATAGGTTTGTTCGTTTATCGCAATTGAATGCCCATTGGTGCACATGGGCTTAAAAAGTTGCTTGATTATAACAAGTAGGCGTAGTTAGGTCAACTTCCTCTAAAGAGGCCCTTACACGATCAATCATACTGACAGTATTTGAGCTGATTGGCGTTTTGACTGAACGTGTTTGGGCAAGACTGAAGACTGATGGCCGTTTTCTTTTTGTTTTTTTATTGTTACTTAGTAGCAGGGAACAAAGTTAGTTTAGTTAAGAAGAAAAATTAGTGGCTTCCCACAGTCGAATGAGCTAAAAAGAACTTTATTCTGACTGGTAGTCTGAATGCTACGTGTAAAATTATACTTGAATGAAGAAAATACTAACGGTTGGATTGATTCAGTCAGACTGACAGTATGATTGATCGTGTAAGGGCCCCTTTAGTTTGATTCTAGCCCTGGGTAATTTCCCAAGTGTTTGATTCAAATTGGGCATCCATGGCCAAGTTACCTAATGTTTCTTTCAAGCAAGTGCTGGCCTGGTAAGCACTTGCACGCTTCCCGGCGTTTGATTTTCTCGTTTTGGAAGCCAATGGACGCCACAACTTACACGAGATTCAGAGCATGTGTTGAAAATGGCGGGCGGTTTTTTCGTTTTTCTGCAGGTTGAACTTAGCGACAAGTTAGCTGGGTATTAAAAATTCTAAAAAAAGAAGCATGTGTAGAAAATTGGCGGGCGGTTTTTCGATCAGCTGTAGTATAAAAAGAGATATTTGGCACTAATCGTGATTATAATATTCTTATACAAATGCAAAATAAGAATCTAATTAAATAAAAAATGATTTTTTTTTTTTCAATTTGGAGAATATATCCGTCATGTAAACATCAATTTTTTTTTAATCATTGAAATTTTTTACTTTCTCTTACCTCTATATATATGTTAATATATATAGAGAGAGAGAAAGTATTGGATTCATGTCAAAAATTCGATGTCGAGATTTTGATGGATATACACGTTTTGGGGTCCCCTGAATCCAAAAAAGTGGTTTTCGCGACATGGTCTGTCTGTGTGTCTGTGTGTGTGTCTGTCTGTCTGTCTGTGAACAAAATATCTCAAGAACGAAAAGAGCTGCTAACAAGTTGAAATTTTATATTTAAGTTAGACACCCCCATGGGACGTGACACGAAGCTTTTGAACAAAATCGACCAAAGAGTACTAGTACTTTACTGATGCACTTTTTCAGTTTTTTTCGATTTTCTCAAAATTTGCTCCAACGATTTTTTTTTTAATTCAAAAATCAATTATTTTTTAGATTCTCTATAAAATGTATTTTCTCATTTTGTCATTGAAATCTTCTGAAGACCACTTTACTCTTGTACTCCATAGGAGTAGTTAGTAGAAATGGTTGCCATGGTATCAAAATATAAATATTTTGTCATACTTATAAATTTTACATCTTGAATTCAATCGTACCCTATGGTCGGAAACTAAATACATGTCGACACAAAAAATTTGGTGAGACAAGCACAGTACACAACTTTCGATTGCCGAAGGTAAGAGAATTAAATTGAAGAGATTAAATTGGGAATCGTTTTTCTGCAGGTTGAAGTTAGCGCGGTATTCAAAATTCTTAATTTAAAAATTCCCACTTCGAAAAGTTGAGTTTTTAGGGTGGTAAAGTGGCTGACTACTTTATCGACGAGTAGGCGAGAAGATAAGCTAATACTACTACAAATTCTCTAACATTTTGAGGGAACACTTGTGCGACTCGGGTTTTGTCAGGTAAGGTCCTCGGGCACCTTAGTTTGCACACAGCGGGCGTGGGAAGGTGTGGGCTTGGGCTGCTTGTGTACATCAAAGTTGGACTTGAATCGAACAAACCTATTGTTCTTTTACTCAGAGAAGGGAAAGTTAGTAGGATCAACTAAAATTTTTGTTATTCTCATTTGGTTTACGTTTTGAGAACTAAACATCACCCAACTTCAGGACAAATAAAAAAAAAAAAAATTATTTATCTGCTTCCCTTAGTTGTTAATGTTAAAATAAAAAACGTATTTTACTATTTTCAGTATATTGTAAATAAAGTAATTTTTTCAACATAAAGAAAGAAATTTTTGTCCTGAAAATGGGAAGCATTTAGTTCTCCAAAGGAACAGGGCCGGAACTAGGAGATTTTTTAGGGGAAGGCAAAATTTAATTTGCCGCCTCCTCCTTAAAATTTTCCCTGATCTCAAAAAATTTTCTGCGAAAAATTTTTTTTTCGTGGAACCAAATTCTACCTTTTTTTTAGAGACGCTAAATTTTTGCCACCCGCGGAACCAAAATTTTTTATCACCCGGGGCACATGCACCCACTGCCCCCCTCTAGATCCGGCCATGCAAAGGAAGACAAGGTGTAAATAGAAAAAAACTAAATTGTTGAATTAGCGTATGCCAAATGCAGAAGATGTTTCGAACAAAATTTATTCGTCCAACCTCAATCCTATTATACCCGTATTCATAGTCATTGCTTGAGGAATCCTTGCCTGCCTACATAAATGGATAGATATAAGGTTCCTTCTTCCACAAGGAACGACTATGAATACGGCTATTAGGCTTGTATTTATTTCAGACACAAAGTTGTAATAGTTATTGATATTTTATTGCAATATTAAAATGTGTATGTGCACGAGCTTTTGTGCATCAACAGAGTGGCCACCAAGGGCGGATCCAGAGGTGTTTCTAGGGGGGGGGGTAATCTGGTGTGACTGGTCGCACAGCACACAATCTTTTCTTAATTTCGGTAATTTAAAGGCGCATTCTGTACTTGTTTGCCAGAATATAAATACAAATCAAATTTTTAAGTATTAATATTTAAAATTTTACATTAAAAATAAATTTTTTTGCGAAAAAATGTATTTTTTTTTTAAGTCTCGGGGGGTGGGGGGGTAATTACCCTTTTGCTCCCCCCCCCCCTTGTATCCGCCCTTGGTGGCCACAGACCTGGAAAACCTTAGAAACCTGGGAAAAATTAACTAAAAATATAATCTTTAAATTAAAAATGACAAAATCATAAAAACTTATCAAGAAAATATTTAGGGATATATTAAATGAAGTGCACAGTGGGGTCCATTGGACCCCGTCTGTCGGGCTAGGGTTAAATACTGGACTGCGTCCTCGATTTGCTGGGTGGATTGTCACGCCAATGCCCCGGATAAGTAGGAGATCTTGGGTTCAACCTGTACCCGAAAGTCACCAAAATGTTTTTAAAAAAATCTACATATGGCATATTGCAGGTGGAAGAAATGCCAATCTTAGCTCGGGTAACTTGTAGTTATCAGTAAATGATACGGACACAGAAATATTCTGAGATGGATCGAGTCATGTACTTTTTTATCTTATTCTGAATTTAAAATTTTTCTAGGTGAACGTGAGCTCCTTAGAAAATGTAATCAGAGGATATTTGCGTGCAGCTGAAGAGCGAACAGAAGCAGCAAGGGAACAATCACAACAGGCTGTTGTTGATATTGATGATCTTGATAACCTTGCTACGCCCGAGAGTCTTCTTCTTAGTGCTGTTTGTATTTGCTATTATTTATATCTTATCTCGACTTAGTATTTATTTTTAAATGATTTTCACTATTAAATTGATTTTCTCTTTGTAAAACCCTCACCTCAATTATATTTGACCAGCGTACGGGGATTCCTCGTTTCCCTTTAATAATGTGGCACAAATTTCATTTTTTTTTTTTTTTTTTTTTAATAAATTCACTAAGAAATATATATTCACTCATTCATCTTGCAAATAATTTAACTAACAAGTTTTATTTTAAATTTCGAGTTTTCTAATAAAGGAAACAAAACAATATCCAATGCGTACAGACCCAGGTTGGCGCTTTATATATAAAGAAGAAATTGATAGAAAATATTTGCGTATTTTCTCTTCTCATTCATATTAGAAGCTAGATCCTATTTTCGTTTCTCCGAAATCACAATAAAAAAACAATTTTCAAAATGTTTTTATATTCAAATAAAGAAAGCCTCGAGAGATATTGCCAAGCAATTTAACAATTTCGTCGGTCAAATTCATGAGCGCTTCCTTTTTATTACTTTCTCGTTTAGTATATAAAGAGAAAGTATTATTATCCTAAAAAAATTCGACTTCGAGACGAGATTTGATGATTCTCCACGTTATAGGCCAGTGCTTCTTAAACTTTTTGAAGTCGCGGCCCCCTGGAACCCAAATCATTATCTCACGGCCCCCTATTACTTTCTCTTACCTATATATGAAATATATAGAGAGAAAGTATTGTTTTTTTTTTTTTTTTTATTCAAATTGGTTAAAAAACTATTTAAGAATGCCTGAACTCCCAATAGATATATTCATAATAACGGTTATCGTAAAAAGTCTTATATGGCCTAAGTTGCCGAATAGACTGTGTGAATGGGAAAAAAGTGTGAGTGTTTTTTTATATAAAAAAAAAAAACTTTCTAATTTTGAATTTGCACATATACAATATTATTGAAATTTTATAATTATAATCCAAGTATTTAAACTTATTTAACAATAATAATTTGTTACATTTGAGACACTTCGCGGCCCCCCTGCGGGTAGACCATGGCCCTCTAGGGGGCTGCGGCCCACTACTTTAAGAAGCCCTGTTTTAGACCCCCCTGAGTAAAAAAAAAAACATTTTGGGCATTATGTCTGTGTGTGTGTGTGTGTGTGAACACGATTGCTTGAAAACGCAAGCATCCAGGTCGATGAATTTGATAAAACTGTAGATCTCTATAAATTTTTTGAGTAAATACGTCACCTCGAAGTAGTACTTTGCCTAATTAGTTTTTTTCAAAAATTTTTTCTCCTATCATGATATATTACTCTATTTTAAAATGTTTTTATTCTTTGACATTTTTTAAAAAAGTGAATAGTTTTTGAAATAATCAACGAAGAAAAAGAAATTTTTTGGTAATTCATTTATTTATTTTTCTTTTTTCAAAATTAGGAAAAATTTTCGTTTCCTTCCAAAACTGTTCACTTTTTGAAAAAATGTCAAAGAATCTTTTTAAAACAGAGTATTTACCGAATTTCATCTATCTGGCTACTTGCGTTTTAAGCAATCGTCTTCACACACACACATACAGACGTTATTCCAAAAGAACACAAGAAAGTTTTGAGGAAGTCATTCCCGAATTTTTGTTTTAATAGGATCCTTCATCTTAATTAAAAAAAAATAAATTAGATACAATTAAAAATGAAAATTACAAGAAGCTGTACAAGACCCCAATCGTTATTTTAACAGTTGATGCTCCAACTTTTCTTCTTTCTTTTTTGTTATTATTATTATTATATTTATATTTTTTTTCCAGGTGAGTGGAGAAGATGCTCACGATCGGTCAGATCGAACTATCCTCACCCCATGGGTTAAATTTCTATGGGAATCCTATTGTCAATGTTTGGAATTGCTCCGAACTAATGCCCACGTGGAGGCCTTATATCATGACATAGCACGAATGGTAAATTTTGGATTATTTTTAACTTTAAAGGGCGTCTATTAAATAAATTTTTCTTTTTCAGGCCTTTTCTTTTTGTTTAAAATACAATCGAAAGACGGAATTTCGCAAATTATGTGATAAATTACGTAAACATTTGGAGGATATTTCCAAATTGCCAGCACAAACCGTGAATGTCAGCATCCATAAGCCAGAAACACAACAATTGAATTTGGACACTCGTCTCGTTCAATTGGACTCTGCTATTCAAATGGAGCTTTGGCAGGTAAAATTCATTTAAGTTTTCAAATTAAAATTCGAGTCACAGTGAGACAATACAGTGAAAAATTGTATTTGTTTATATAATAAAGAAACAAGTGTTTTCTTTCTTGGACAACAAAAGTGACAGGTATAATTATTAAAAACAAATAATTTTCAATAATCTTTTATGCCGGGGGGCCTGGCAACGGAGTAGAGCAACAGTCACCACAATAGTTGCTGTTAAGCAATGCCAAGCGCGGCGAAATCTGGGATTGGTGACCCCCAGAAATCAGCGTGTTAGAACGTCCCCCGGTAGCCATCGGTATTATAAATTTAACTAGACGGAAAGCCCCGCCGAAGGCGGGGCTTTCCGTCTAACGGGGCTGCGCCCCCTGGACCCCCTTGCTCGCCTACTTATATACATACCGGTACATACATTTTCCCTTTTCATTTTTATATGTAGAGATTATTTTAGCGGTTAATTATTTATGAACTTAAGATTTTTTGTGAATCATATCCTTTCCGGGACTCTCCCGGTACACAGACAAAAAATTTACGCCGATATTTTAGAATTCAAAATGTAAATAAATAAAAAAAATCGTAAACATGGGTAAATATTTATATTTTGTTACCATGGCGCTATCCCTGAGACCTGATTGGTTATTTCACCCATCGGACACCCTCTTAGCCTTTTATATATGGACCCTGTTACGCAATGGTGTGTCAAAGACCAAATATCGAGTTTTGAGAAAATCAACAATAAAGTTTTTTGTTTACATTGAATTCTATATAATTTTTCTTGCCAATTGTGCAAGTAACATTAAATATAAATTTTTTTAGGACATATTTCATAAAAAAATACTATTAATTATAGCATTTCAAACAATATTCCGTGCTTAACTCAATTTTGAATTTTTTGGTCTTTGACACACCATTGCATACAGGGTCCATATAAGTATGATATATGTGAAATTAAAACCCTAATGGCCTTTGCAGCTGAAAAGGGGGAAAAAAATCTTTTATTTTTGGTTAACAGATGTGCCATCACGTTTCGGCCTCGATGAGAGCCATCGTCAGAACTGAAAAGAGAATACGATCATATTTAGTCAAAAAAATTATGTAATCTATAAAACGTGGCAATTTGATACAAACTTTATTAATATAACAAAGTATATTTGTATCAAGTTGCCACTTTTATTGATAAAATAATTTTTTTGACTAAATATGATCAAGTCTTGAGAGTATTACGTGTGTATGTATTCTATTTCAGTTCTGATGATGTCCTCTAATGGAGCCGCATCTCTTAACCAAAAATAAAACATTATTGAAAATTATTTGTTTTTAATAATTATACCTGTCACTTTGTTGTCCAAGAAAGGAAACACTTGTTTCCTTAATATAAATAAATGGACTGCACCCACCACTTTATTAAATTGTATTTTATTTTTTCAGGAAGCGTACAAAGCAATTGAAGATATTCATGGGCTTATGAATCTATCAAAAAAATTGCCTGTTCCAAAGACGATGGCAAATTATTATCAGAAATTAGCTATGGTCTTCTGGAAAGCTGGCAATTATTTATTCCACGCTGCAGCTCTATTTAAATTATTTCAACTCAGCAAAGAAATGAAAAAGAATATAACTAATGAAGAATTACAGCGGTAATTAATTTGTTTATTTTTACTATATAAAAATCGATCTTGTAGTAATTATTATAATTTAATTATTAATATATTTTTTAGAATGGCATGCCGAGTCCTCTTAGCTACGCTCTCGATTCCACTCCCATCTGCACATCCAGAATTTAATTGTTTCATTGAAACTGATAAGAGTCCAATGGAAAAGGCGCAACGATTAGCAATTCTTCTTCATTTGCCTCAGCCACCGTCTCGTGCTTCACTGCTTCGGGATATTGTAAATAAATAATTCTTTATTTAATTTTTTACTTTCTCTTACCTATGTATATATGTAATATATATATAGAGAGAAAGTATTGGATTCATGTCAAAAATTCGATGTCGAGATTTTAATGGATATACACGTTTTGAGGTCCCCTGAATCCAAAAAAGTGGGTCCCGCAAATTGGTCTGTCGTGTGTGTATGTGTGTGTGTGTGTGTGTGTTCAATTTTAAGCATGAAGGAATTGAGCTATGTGACTGAAATTTTATATTTAAGTTAAACACCCCCCGGGACCGGAAAAATAAGCTTTTAATCAAAATCGGCCAAAGAGTACTAGTACTTTACTGATGTACTTTTTCAGTTTTTTTCGATTTTCTCAAAATCCGCTCTAACGATTTTGATTAAAATTCAAAAATCAATTATTTTTTAGATGCTCTTTCAAATGTATATTCTCGTTTTGCCCTCAAAATTGTTTGAAGCACACTTTACTCTTGTGCTTCATAGGAAAGATAGGAGAAATGGTTGCCATGGTTACAAAATATAAATATTTTCCCATACTTATAAATTTTACATCTGAATTCAAATATTACCTACTGCCGGGAACTAAATACATGTCGACACAAAAAATCTGGTGTGACAAGCACAGTACACAACTTTCGATTACCGAAGGTAAGAGAAAGTTGTGTGCTGTGCGCCAGTCACACCAAATTTTTTAATTTAAAATATTTTATTTTTCAAAAGTAAAAAGGTATCATTTTTAAAAATAAATGAAATAAAAGAAGAACTATTTAACAAGACATGTGAGTGTTTTTTATTGATGAGGCCAAACATCCCATGGCCCCCGGATGTTTGGCCTCATCAATAAAAAACACTCACATGTCTTGTTAAATATATCTATGACTCAGTTAAAGTCCGAATCGAGGTATTTTGAATACCATTATCTTATTCAAATAATAGATCTCGAAAAATATTTAGCTAAAAGAAGAACTTTTGCCCCCCCTCTGCCTCCCCTATAGGATGTCAGGGGGGGCAATGTGCCCTGCCCCCCCCCCCCACCCCAGTTCCGGCGCCTATGATTACGACGACTAGTAATTAGTAGGGCTCGGATTTTTTTTTTTTTTTTTTTAAACATTCACACTTTTTTCTCATTCACACTCACACTCACACACACATTCACGCAGTCTTTTCGGCAACTTAGGCCATTTAAGACTTTTGACTATAACCGTTATGAATATATATTATTATTTGGGGTCCAGGCATTCTTATTTAAGCCATTTGATATCCAAATGCCTTAAATAAAATTATCGGACTACCTGGGGTCCGAACCCGCGACGTTCGGTATAGAAGGTAGGCACGCTACCGACTACTCCAAGCCCCGTGGGCTGGGCTCGGATTTCGCCCTATTTGCCTTTTTTTAATTTATGTCTTAAAATTTAGGCCAATATGATATGTATACGTTTCATGAAATTCTCCCCCCCCCCCGAGATTTGAAAAAAAAAAAAATTATTTTTAATGTAAAATTTTAAAAATTAGTACTTAAAAATTTGATTTTCTGGCAAACAAGTACAGAATGTGCCTTTAAATTATCGAAATTAAGAAAAAATTGTGTGCTGTGCGACCAGTCACACCAGATTACCAAAAATAAGAGATCAATTTTTTAAATTTTTTTATATTATTTCTTAAATAATGCCTTTTTAAGTGCCTATTTTAATAATTTTTAGTGCCTATAAATCCGAGCCCTAGTAATTAGATTAGATTTTTTTCTGCTTTTTTTTTTTTTGGAATATAGGAATATAGATGATCGTACCCAGGTTTGATAACTACTAGACCTGGGAAGAAATAATAAATCATATTTGTATCTAATAAAATAAATACATGACATTTATTAATAATAAAAATCAAAGCGTTTAATATAGGGAGGCCTGACAATGGAGAAGAACAACAGACACCACAATCGTTGCGGTAAAGGGGTGTGAAGCGTGGCGAAACCTCGGATTGCTGACCCCGAGGAATAAGCACTTTGAACGTTCCCCCCGGTAGCCATCGGTATTATCGTATTAATAAAATAAAGATAATGTACTTAAACCCCTAATGATCTCAGTATCCGAAAAGGGGCAAATTAAAAAGAGAGGATCAAATAAAAGTTTCACTTTAAAAAAAACTTTAAAAAAACTTTAAACTTTAAAAAAAATTATATACATTTTTAAGGCTCTATTAAAAAATCATTTTATTTATTGTTTTTAACCCTATGAGGCTATTTAAAGGTATGGATTTTATTTGATAAATTTTTAGATACCATATACTGATGGCTTCCGGGGAGATATTTCACAAGTTAAGTGGTCGAGGTCACCACCGAACTTTCGCCCCGCTTGGCATTGCTTAACTACAATACAACAAGTTAATGACTTTTGCTCTTCTCTGTTGTTAGGCTCCCGGCAAGAATCATGATTAAAAATTATTTTTTTAAATATGAATGTTAGATCAAGGGTCGGCAACCTTTTTTTTTTTTCAATAGTGGGCAACTTTAAAAAAAAAATATCTTTAGGTGAGCCGCATAGTTTAAAAAAAAATAATAATAATAATAATAAATAACTCGAAAGTTAAAGCTATGTAACTTTTTTTTTTTTTTTTTTAAACATTCACACTTTTTCTCATTCACACAGTCTTTATTGGACTGCCTGGGGACCGAACACGCGACATTCGGACTAGGGTCCGACCGAAACAAGATTTTCAACCGAAACCGAATATTCGGCCTCAATCTTAGTTTCGGCCGAAACCGTAACCGAAACTTGTTGAAATTTTTTCCCCTCCCGTGAAAATCATTTTACCTTTTTTTTTTAGGGAGACTAAATTTTTTTCCACCCCTTTTCCACTTTTGCAAATCATTTGACCTTTTTTTTGCATGCGAAATCTTTTCAGACTCAGGTTTCGGCTACTTTTTGGCCGAAACCGAATATTCGGTCGGTTCCTTCTAGGCACGCTATTAACTAGTCCAAGCCCGTAGGCCTATGTAACATAAAAACTCAGAGCCAGCTACTTGACAATGGATGACCCTTAATGTGATACGTTATTGCCGCAAATAAACTTATAGCGTAGGTTGCTGACTCCTGACTGGGAGTTGAAGCTTTCCTAGCAGGGGCGCCGGAACGAATTTGAATCAGGGGGGGGGGGGGGGGCAAAAAATTTTTTTTAGAAAATTAAAATAATTTAATATGTTCAAATAGTATAAAACAAAAACAAATCTACTATAAAACTTTAAAAATTTTAAATAAAATCACAATTTTAATAAAATTAAAATTTTAAAAAATTTGCCAGTGATTTTATCAAAAATTTTTGGAAAAAATTTGAAAAAAAAAATGAATTTCTTACTCTTTTTAATTTTTTTAATTTAGAAGATTTTATTTTTCAAAAGTAAAAATATATCATTTTTAAAAATAAATGAAATAAAAAGAAGAAATTTTGCCCCCCTCTGCACCCCCCTGTAGGATGCCAGGGGGGGGCAATGTACTTTGCCCCCCCCCAGTACCGGCGCCTATGTTTCCTAGTAATTGTTATTAAATAAAAATTCGTGTAAAATATGATTTATTTGTATAATATAGAGCCCTGCATCTTATTCAAATGTATTTTGTACAAATAAATGTCTACCGGAAGCATGAATTTTTATCCGGGTTTAGATCATTGTCAATAAATACACTGGCGCCAGTGTGAAAAATTCACATATAATTCTACCTGCGCCAGTAAATAGCTTTAATGAAAAAATAATGCTCTAATAAATTATTATTTGGAAATGTACTTTTTTTTTAAAAATTAATTTTAATATTTGATTTGATTTTACTGTTCATCTTGATTGAAAATATTTATTTATTTATTTATTTAATGAATTAAAAAATTCCCTACAGAAATTCTTCAAATTATCAAAAAGAGCTTGACCTCCCTAGTTGCATACTCCGTCAGGATTTTAAAGACTGGAGAAATTTCTCCCAGCCTTGATCTGACGAACCCAAGATAAAAAATCTGGTGTGACTGGCTCACAGCACACAACTTTCTCTTACCCTTCGGTCACACCAGATTTTTTGTGTCGAGATATATTGATTAATCGAAGATTCAGCTTTCCTGGCCGTTGCTATTTTATTTTCTTCTTTCTTCTATGCTTTATTGTTACTTCTATTTTCTAATAACTTAATCGAGGATTCAACTTTATATATTTTTAAATTCATGTTGGATGAATTTTATTTGCTGCTCTTTCCCAGCTACCCGGCCCACACCTCTCGGCAAGTTCCGGGTTTATCAAGTAGGAGTCATCCCCATTTTTAAGGCACTTAGGCCACCGCATTTTTTGTCAAAAGCGGAAATTTCTCAGGAGCTCAGGAACGCCGGAACGAATTTGAATCAGGGAAGGGGGGGGGGGGCAAAATTTTTTTTTAGAATATTAAAATAATTTAATATGTTCAAATAGAATAAAACAAAAAAAAATGTACTATAAAGCTTTAAAAATTTCTAAATAAAATCACAATTTCAATAAAATTAAAATTTTTAAAAAATTTGCTAGTGATTTTATCAAAAAATTTTTAGGCTATATTTATACTATTTGAAGGAAATAAATATTTTTAATTTTCTTCTTTTAATTCAATATATTATAAAATGTTTTTAGAAATTAGAAATACAATAGGGTTTATATAAAATATTTTGGGAAAAAATGAATTTCTTAGTCTTTTAATTTAATTTAAAAGATTTTATTTTTCAAAAGTAAAAATGTATTATTTTTAAAAATAAATGAAATAAAAAAGAAGACATATTGCCCCCTCCTATATGATGCCAGGGGGGCAATGTACCCTTGCCCCCCCCCCCCAGTTCCGGCGCCTATGTCAGGGCTTATAAAAATGTTTACAGAGAAAAATACATTTTTTAAATCGGTATCAATCGCTTCCATTTGAAAGTATTCAGGAACTGTATCCACATTGATCCTTTCTATAGGTTTACTGGGTATACTGACAGTGGCGTAGTGAGCTTAACTCGCGCCCGGGGCACAATACCTTTTTAGCGCCCCCCCCCCCATTCGAAAACCATATAATATTATATGTAAAATATACATAATTATTATGGGGGCGGTATAACTCGCCGAAAGCAAAATCTCGCCGAAAAAAAAAAACTCGCCGAAAATCCGGAAAGTTCCAAAATAAAATATTTTTAAAAATCTGGTGTGACTGTCCCACCAGATTTTTTGTGTCGACATACGTATATATAGTTTCCGTCGCTATATTAGAAGATGTAATGAAATTTATAAGTAGGGCTCGGGCCCTCGGGCTAGTGGCTAGCGTGCTGGCCTTCTAAACCAAAGGTCAGGGGGTTCGGATCCCAGGCAGTCAGATGATTTTATTTAAGCCATTTGGCATCCAAATGGCTTAAATAAGAATGCCTGGACCCCTGGAAATATTATATCTGAGTGTGTGTGTTCAATTTAAAGCATGAAGGAATTGAGCTAGGAAGTTGAAATTTTATATTTAAGTTAGCCACCCCCCTTAGGGCGTGAAAATAAGCTTTTAAACAAAATAGGCCAAAAACTACTAAGGGAAGGTGTAAACAGGCCATTGCAGTCCAACAGAAAAACAAAATATATAATTTATTTAAATTTTCTACTTCTCAAACCGCCTGGTTTCGACCGCACTGCCGCAGGTCCTTAGTGAGAAGAAATCCAGAAAATTTGTGAATGCATTATATTAGGTCTAAAAGATTTATTTTTATTTACATTAAATGTTAAAACTACTAATACTTTACTGATGTTAATTTTTAAGTTTTTTTCGATTTTCTCTAAATTCGCTTCAACAAAATTCAAAAATCAAATATTTTTTAGATGTTCTTTAATATGTATATTCTCATATATCGACGAAAACTATATATGTCGACACAAAAATGTTTTATTTTGGAACTTTTCGGATTTTCGGCCTTTTTTTTTCGGGGAGAAAATTTTCGGCGAGAATTATTATATTACACTGGCACTAAATTTAAAATATATTTTTCAGAAATCAATTATAATAAAAATTATCCAGCAATTTTTTGTTTTGCGGACCATTTGGCGCCTCTTTGTGAGCAGCGCCCGGGGCATCATGACCCCCCTTGTACCCCCCTCGCTACGCCACTGTATACTGATAATGATAAAATTAAAATAAAAAAATATTTATTTTCAATTTTAGAAATGCTTGACGGGCCGCATAAACATGTTTAAAGGGCCCCGGGTTGCTCATCCCTGCTTTAGACTATGGTTTCCTTATACACGTATTAGAATCTCCTTTTCTGATAGTCCAAATGCTTGATGGCAATGCAATGGCTTCATCAGTTTGTCGAATTCTTAAAATTATCATTCTTGTGTTTATTATTCAAAATACCACTTTTTAGTATACCTGGGACATTAAAAAAAAAAAATATTTTAATAATAATTTGAATATATTAACATATAGAGAGAGAAAGTATTGGATTCAGGTCAAAAAATTCGATGTTGAGATTTTGATGGATATACACGTTTTGAGGTCCCCTGAATCCAAAAAAGTGGTTTTCGCGACATGGTCTGTCTGTGTGTGTGTGTGTGGGTGGGTGTGTGTGTCTGTGAACAAAATATCTCAAGAATGAAAAGAGCTAGGAAATTGAAAATTTATATTTAAGTTAGGTACCCCCATGGGACGTGACACGAACAAAATCGACCAAAGAGTACTAGTACTTTACTGATGCACTTTTTCAGTTTTTTTTTTTTTTTTTTCGATTTTCTCAAAAATTTGTCCAAAGATTTTTTTTTAAATTCAAAAATCAATTATTTTTTAGATGCTCTTTAAAATGTATATTCTCATTTTGCAATTGAAATCTTCTGAAGACCACTTTACTCTTGTACTCCATAGAAAAGATAGGAGAAATGGTTGCCTTGGTAACAAAATATAAATATTTTCCCATTTTTATAAATTTTACATCTTAATTCAAATGTTCCGTATTGTCGGGAACTAAATATATGTCGACACAAAAAATCTGCTGTGACAAGCACAGAACACAACTTTCGGTTACCGAAGGTAATAGAAAGTTGTGTGCTGTGCGACCAGTCACACCAGATTTTTTTAAATATAATTTCAAAGCCCTTTTATATTAGTATTTACAAGTTTCTCTTAAATAATTTTTTAATCATCTTTCAATTTTGTACGCTTCCATATCGCTCAGAGAATACAGGTGATGAGGTATAAATATTTTTTTTTTTTTTTAATGAATAAGGAATTATTTTTTTTTTTTTTTAGAAAATCATTCTCTCTTTGTGGAAATTAAATTTAATATAAAAAATTTTTTTGATTAAAAGGTTATATCAAAGTCTCAATTTCATATTCAAATCATAAGTTGAAAAATAAATTTAATTCAAAAATAAAATATAAATAAATTTGAATTTGAATTTGATTCTGGGGTCAAATAAAGTTTTGTTTTAAAAAACTTTTTGGACTTTAATTGAACCTACTGGTCCGAATCCTTTTGGAAATTGAAAATATAAATAAATATGATCACACACACAGACACAATACGAATTTATATAAAGTCAATTAGAGAGGCGCCCACGGGGCTTGGAGTAGTTGGTAGCGTGTCCACCTTCTATACCGAACGTCGCGGGTTCGGACCCCAGGCAGTCCGATAATTTTATTTAAGACATTTGGATACCAAATAGTGGCAGGTTAGGGGGCATGCACCAAAAAGTTTATCGGCTTGAATAACTCCCCTGCCTTAAGAGGTATAATTATGTGGAATAAAGGGTTAGAAAGAATGAATTTTCAGCTAAAGATTTGACCATATATTTTTTCTATCGCGCTGCGGTAAATTCTAATTTGAAAGTTTAAACCACTGTAGATTCCGAACGGCTAATCCGATCAGACTAAATGAGATGTCATTTGTAACATTCCCACGACAGAAAGATAACCTCTAATAGAATAAATAAAAAAATCCCGAGTAATTAACTCCAAAATTAATTTTTTTTTTTCGAAAAACCTCATTTTTTAAGCATAAGTCGCCCTTAATGGATAAAAGTTTGGCCACACCTGTCATATATTGTTACTATGTAAATGTATCAACATGTTTATTAATCCGAACTCGAATAATTTTTTTGCGGAACATTTTTTTTTTTTTTTTTTTTGCCAAACCAAAGTTTTCCATTTTGCGGAAAAATTTGTTGCGCTGATGTCCCTATATATGTATGTGTTTGGGGGCCCGGGCCCCCCCCCCCCCCTTATATACGCCCCTGAGAAGGCACAGCCAACACCAATTTTTTTCCCCCAACCCAAACCCGAGTTATAGAGCGCCAAAGTGGGCAAGATAACTTACTAACTTTTCTTTGCGTTTTCAGTCGATATTCAGAAATTTTTTTTATGTATTATAATATTGATCCAATTTTAATGAATTTTTTTTTTTTAATCATAAATACATTAATCTTCTTTCTAAATATATTTAAGTTTTTCTTGTAATTTAGTTATTTATTTTTAAATAAATTTTTTTTGTAAGTAAAAATAATCTGGTGTGACTAGTCGCACAGCACACAACTTTCTCTTACCCTTCGGCAAGAGAAAGTTGTGTTCTGTGCTTGTCACACCAGATTTTTTGTGTCGAGATATATTTAGTTTCCGACAGTACGATACATTATTATTATTAGTATGACCAAAAAATATTAAGGTGGGACCTCAGATTTTGTATTTTTTATAAAATTCAATCAACCTTCTCATTAGTTATGTCATAAATTTATGTCTTTTGAATGTTAATAAAAATATTCCTCGAAATAACAAAGTATGCGATTAGTGGATAGCCATTTGGAACAATGGTCGCGAGTGAGCATCCCGTCTCATGCGACGATTTATTTCTTTTGGATTGGCTACCCAGGGCCGCAGTAAGGGGGGGGGGGTATTCGGCTTTAAATATAAATAAAATTGAAAATTGTAACATTTCTGTTGTGTTTAAAGCTGAATATCGACATAACGGCTCATGCTAAGAGAAAAGTTGTGATAAATTGAGTTTTAGCACATTTAATTACCTTTCATTTAAGCACAAAACGGGGTCATTAGCTCTTATAGTTCTCCTGTGAACTTAAAAAACAAAAATTCCAATAATACAAGTTTTAAATAACCCTACATGAAATTGCATCATATCTCAAAAACTATTAGAGATACGGAGCTGCAAATTGGCTTGAATTGTTTCAAATTTAATATACTTTAAAAATGATATAAACAACTAATGTCAAAAAGCCCATAGTTTTTGAATTAAACTGCAAAAAATTAAAAAAAAAAATATTTTCTCTTAAAGCATAGAAATCTATAATTTTTTTTAACAGGAATGAAAGTTAGAAGAAAAATGCAGCCAGAATTTTTTTCTTTAAAAATATATTTCAACAGCTAGCTGACGTTTCGGCTTTGGTCAAAGCCATCCTCGGAGCTGCTGTTGGTCTTCATATACATATATTTTGAATTGTATCCGGTATCAAAATATATGTATATGAAGACCAACAGCAGCTCCGAGGATGGCTTTGACCAAAGCCGAAACGTCAGCTAGCTGTTGAAATATATTTTTAAAGCCCTGCGGCTACCCATCCAATTGTAAATAGAGAGGGGGCCTTCGATGTCTAAAAAGGCCTTAAATTAAAAATATATATATATCCTGAAACAAAAAATCTGGTGAACCTGTTTTAACCCCCCCCCCCCCCTCCAATTTTTACGAAATTTAGGATTCCTCTATTTACCTAAATATTTACATTTTTTTTGGCTTAAATAAGAATGCCTCGACCCCACTATAGATTATATATATTAGGAACCGACTGAATATTCGGTTTCGGCCAAAAATCCTGGTTTCGTTTCGGCGAAAAACTAGCCGAACCTTTCGGCCCCTGAGTTTGAAAAGATAAACCTATATGTTATGCAATTATTCGTTTAATCGTGCTGTCCCCAGCAATGTCTTTGGTGATCGATACGTTTTATTATTGGTGCCAACTATTAATCTATGCTTGAAGAAGACACCGAAACTCTCGCTTCTGGACGCCTCTCTCAGAATTTTATTTTATTTTATTATTATCCGACCTGGCAAATCTCAAGGTCCACTACTAGCCATTAATATGTTAACCAGCTGTTGGGTCCGCCTGAGCATGCACCTCCATCATCCAGGCACCTTGTCCGAGAGCAGGAATTGTCACACCAGATTTTTTGTGTCGACTATGATCAGCTGCTCAGTCTGTTTGACATCAAGTCGCTCTCTGATAGAAGGGGAGACGACGCCATAAACAATTTAAATAAATTGTTATGTGACTGTTGGGACTGTGGTGATCTGTTGGCCAAAATTGCCTTCAGGGTGCCTGCATTTAATTCTCGGCAGAGAGGTCTTCTCTACCTAGGAAGGTCGAGAACCAACATAAGGGAAAAATCTCCCATTTTTAAAATGATAGTTGAATATAATAGAAGAGAAATCTAGCGGACCTTTTGAAATGAGCTTATAAGCCGATATATATGTATTATTTTGTTTTTTATTTTTAATTTTTTTTTTTCTCTTTTTCCTTATCTTTATAAAAATTTATATCCCTTACATTTTGATTTTTTTTATTGTTATTGTTATTGTTATTGTATGCTCTTTTTTAAATGGATTTAAATCTGTAAGAGAGTGTTTATTCCAAATAGATAAATAAATATATTTAGATTACGCCGATATATTACAATTCAAGATGTAAATAAAATTTATAAGTATGAGAAAATATTTATATTTTGTTACCATGGTAACAATTTCTCCTATCTTTTCTATGAAGTACAAGAGTAAAGTGTGCTTCAGAAGATTTCAATGACAAAATGAGAATATACATTATTCTCATCTTCATTATTTGTTGTCAATCTCTCTTTTATTAAAAAATAGCCCCAATTTTACACTTCAAGATATATCGGTAAGAGAAAGTAAAAAAAAAAAGGTCACATAACGTCACGACCTTTGACGTGTAGCGCGACATGCTGATAGAAGAGCGAAAAAATTTAAGGCCATCAAATTAAAGTTTCACTTAGAAAAAAAAAAAAAAAAAAAAAAAAAAACCACCCCCTCACAACAAAATGGCATTAGTCCGCTCAGCCCTTCAAGACTTTAGACCGGATTATTAAAATTAAATAAAATGTGTCTCTAAGGAATAATCTTTTTCTGGTTAAATATTTATTATTAGCCGATTATCTTAATTTCGAAGAATTTTGAATTTTATATGTGCTTAAATATATAAATATTATATTTTAAAATTATTTAATTCACTTTAATTAATTAAATAGTGGAAGGAAGAACATTATTTTTGAAGACATAAGAGCCTGTCATTTTTTCCGAGTGATAAATACATATTAACACAATGGTAAGTTTTTTTTGTTTTTTGTTTTAACTTTTGCCCATCAACCGTAGGTTGGACATGTAAATTTAATGTAAACGTAAAAAAAATCGAAATTTTTCTGAAGCTGCCAAAATGCGTTTTGAGGTCCCCTGAATTCATTTAAGAAGTTTTTGGAATGATGTCTGTGTGTGTGTGTGTCTGTGTGTGTGTATGTCTGTGGTAATTTTTTTTCGTCAACGAAAACTCAAAAATTATTCATTCAATTGTTTTGAAATTTTGCACCCATAAACTGGGGGTAGAGGCCAAGAACTGAAAAGTTTTTGGTAAACATCGGACCATTAGGGGGGGAGGACAAATATTTTTTTCTTACATAACCAATAATTTTTTTTATATATTCAGAAACTAGACTTTCACCCGAGTAAAATGATATATAATATGTAAAAAAAAATCGGACCATTAGAGGAGGGAGGCAATATTTTATTCTTGAATAGTGGGTGGGCAAAGTTGTGCGCTCGGCTTAGTCCCACCTTTTATTCTCTTTGTTTTGGGTATTAAAAAAAAAAATTTTTTTCCATAAAATAGCAATTTTGGGCTCTGAGGTGTCGCATATTGAAAAAAAAAAAAAACTGAAAATTGTTTCGAGAAATTTATCCTATAATTTTTTTTTTATAGAAAAAAGCAAATTGATATCACATCTCTGTTAAAAGTTAATCGAAAAATAGCAAATAAAATCAAAATTTTTCCCCCAAAATTTAATTTATTATATAAATTAATATTGGATAATTAAATTAAAAAAGTTTAAAAAAATACATATAACCATATGTTCTAATAAATTTGCAACGTTTCTGTCCAAAATCAAATTTTTAATGTTTTTTTTTTTTTTTTTAGAGTTTAACTCTTCTAAAGCCGGCTGACCCAACCCTATTGAGGGAAACTTCAAATTTACTTAAAATGTGCAAAGTTAGCCATCAATTAAACATTGGAATTCAAGAAGGTAATTATCATAATATTGAAAAAACCAAAAAATTAATAATTATTATACTGGCTGTATTAAATATATTCAACTGCTTATTCTGCAGCCATTATCCCGTCCTGGGGTGGTGGATTATAAATAATGTTCCGAGAAAATTTTTAAAAAGATACATACTTCACCTCATTCTCCAAGTATGACCCTTACAATTAAAACGCTTGGAAGCGATTATGTTAATTAATTTTAAAAGTTTAAAAAAAAAATAATTATGTTCTATCGTCTAGCTATTATTAATCACCTTTATTTTAAACCCCCTCGCTACGCCACTGGCCCCGAGGGCGAAAATTCATTCAAAAACAAGTTTTTAAATAAAATTGTGTAATTTGATTAATTTTTTCATTAGGCCTTTTATTAGTTTTTCAATTAGATATATTTAATATATATTAATATATGGGGCATTCCACGCCAACTCGACCACTTCTGAACCCGACCATTTTTGATTTGGCTGAAACTTTGTCATCTTTTTATACCCTATTGAAAACGTGTCTGAGAATTTTTTCAGATTTTTCGACCCAGCCAAAAAAAAGTTATAGCATTTTCAAAAAACATCGATTTTTTTTTAAATAACCGTAAAACTGTCAAAAATTAACTTATCGGGACGATTTTTTTTTTGAAATTTTTGTCTTTAAATGTACTTTTCAGAAAAAAATATGAAAAAATTTTACAGATTCATCTTGAACGTTTTTTTTGACATTTTCGGAAAAAAACAAAAATTTCGGGATGAATGACACTTTTTTTTTTTAATTTTTTTTTTTTTATAAAAAACTTTGATTTTTTCTACAAATGCTCTGAAAATTTCAGAGTGGGATTATTTCGCGTTCTATTTTTTTTTATTTTTGAAAAAAAAAAATTTTTTTTCTCCGCTTATTTATCATGATGGTGCTCTTAAATTCTTCCAGGATTGACTGAGATTCTAGAAAATTGAAGAAAAATAATAATAATAATAGTTAGAGGTGATGAAAATCGAGAAAATTCCATTTATCCTAAAAAAATTAGAAATTAGTTGTGTATTTAACTACTGAAGTATTTGAAGCGTCAACTAAAAGTTTAGAAACATGGGCGTAACTAGGGGGTGCCGGGGGGCCTGACCCCCCCAGAAAGCTCCTTGCCCCAAGAAAAATTGTGAAAATATGGGGCTTTCCAGGCCCACCGGAAGATGGCTGGTCTCATGGCCCCCCTTTAATTTTTCTTGGGGCAAGGACCTTTCTGGGAAGGGCCAGGCTCCCCCAGCACCCCCTAGTTACGCCCATGTTTCTAAACTTTTAGTTGACGCTTCAAATACTTCAGTAGTTAAATACACAACTAATTTCTAATTTTTTTAGGATAAATGGAATTTTCTCGATTTTCATCACCTCTAACTATTATTATTATTATTTTTCTTCAATTTTCTAGAATCTCAGTCAATCCTGGAAGAATTTAAGAGCACCATCATGATAAATAAGCGGAGAAAAAAAAATTTTTTTTTTCAAAAATAAAAAAAAAATAGAACGCGAAATAATCCCACTCTGAAATTTTCAGAGCATTTGTAGAAAAAATCAAAGTTTTTTATAAAAAAAAAAAATTAAAAAAAGTGTCATTCATCCCGAAATTTTTGTTTTTTTCCGAAAATGTCAAAAAAAAAACGTTCAAGATGAATCTGTAAAATTTTTTCATATTTTTTTCTGAAAAGTACATTTAAAGACAAAAATTTCAAAAAAAAATCGTCCCGATAAGTTAATTTTTGACAGTTTTACGGTTATTTAAAAAAAAAAATCGATGTTTTTTGAAAATGCTATAACTTTTTTTGGCTGGGTCGAAAAATCTGAAAAAATTCTCAGACACGTTTTCAATAGGGTACAAAAAGATGACAAAGTTTCAGCCAAATCAAAAAATGGTCGGGTTCAAAAGTGGTCGAGTGGGCGTGGAATGCCCCATATATATATATTTAATATATATAAAATGAATTTTCTTAAATCTACTTGATAATATAAATTAATCTATGGGAATATTTCTATTTAGCTGATTTAGAAAAATTGTCAAGCAAGGAAAATATATTTTTTCATTTAATAAAATTCTTTTTTTGTTAAAATTAAAAATGACGTTTTAATATGACATTTCGGTAACGAAAGCGAGTTTTCATGTGATTTGGAGGACAGCAGCCAAGTACTGCAGGTAGCCTCTATTTAATAAAACAGACTCCTTTAAACAAAACGTTTCGGCCAAATATAAATTCTCTTGTTATAAAATTTAAGCGGATCTAATGTTTATTAGGGTGGTCCTTATTTATAGAGGTCAAAAATTTTTTTAATTTTTTTTAAACTCTCACCCCCTAATTTTTTTCCTTTTGTTCTAAGGATCAATTTGACACCTAATTTTTGCAAATCGGACGCCGGGAACAGGTGCCGCATCGAGCTTGAAGTGGCGGATTGAGCGATAATTCTGTTCTGACACAATCAGTTCCAACCCTGGTCGTTGTAACGTTGCGATTATTTTTTTAGAACAGATTGTAGATCGAGAGATGACATATTTCCATTTCGGCACCATTTGTACCACATGTGCCTCCAAGTGATGAGTTACCTAAAGTGACTAGTAGCCCTCATATCGTTTTCTTTAAAAAGATAAGAGAAAATTGAAATAATTTGGAAAAAAATGAAATGGAAATATGTCATCTCTCGATCTACAATCTGTTCTAAAAAAATAATCGCAACGTTACAACGACCAGGGTTGGAACTGATTGTGTCAGAACAGAATTATCGCTCAATCCGCCACTTCAAGCTCGATGCGGCACCTGTTCCCTGCATTTCATATATCCGGGCTTCTGAAATAATTTTTGTATTTTTTTCTGAAAACTACATTAAAAAACAAAATTTTTATAGCCTTGCGGGGTTCCTAAATATCAATTTTAAAATAAGTTATAGTTATTTGAAAAAAAAAAGAGCAGTTTTTTTCAAAAAATCCATAACTTTTTTTAGTTGGGTAAAAAAATTTGAAAAAATTCTCAAAAATGTCTTTTAAGGGGTAGAAAAAAGATAGGAAATTTTCAGCGAAATCCGCGGGGATCAGGAATAAAATTTGTCGATTTGGCATGGAATGACCCATATATATTCAATGATAAGAGAAAGTTGTGTGCTATGTGACCAGTCTTAAAATATATAAGTAAATAATAATTTTTTTCTTTTTGTTCATAGTTAAAAAATTTATAACTCATAAAGACCTAGCGCTCGTCATATTGACTAAGGATTGCTCTAAAGTATATAATGAAGATATGATTAAATGTTGCAAAGAAAAAAATAAAACGTTTATTTACGTGGATACATGCAGAAGTAAGTATGCTTTTTTATTTTCTCTTACCACTATACGGTATATGTTAATATATAGAGAAAGTATTGGATTCATGTCAAAAAATCGATGTCGAGATTGTGATGGATATACACGTTTTGAGGTCCCCTGAATCCAAAAAAGTGGTTTTCGCGACATGGTCTGTCTGTCTGTCTGGGTTCAATTTAAAGCTTGAAGGAATTGAGCTAAGATGTTGAAATTTTATATTTAAGTTAGTCTCCCCCCTGAGGCGTGAAAATAAGCTTTTAATCAAAATCGGTCAGAGCACTTTACTGAATGTACAGTCAGCGCCAAAAGTGCCTGATCTCGATGCCTTGAGCTTAGGCAACCAATATGCAGAGCCGTCGGATGAGTTGCGTTAAAAGTACTGTTTTCATTAAAAAAGATTATTCATAAATATTTTTAAAATAAATAAATAATCTTTTTTAATGAAACAGAAGGGGCGAAGCTACTTTTAACGCAACTCATCCGACGGCTCTGCATATTGGTTGCCTAAGCTCAAGGCATCGAGATCAGGCACTTTTGGCGCTGACTGTACCATCTATTGCAAAAGTATTGAGAATGCCTATGAGTTAGGCAGCCAAACTTGCCCACACAACAAATGCTTCCTTGCCTCTGTACCTGCTACCTTTTTCTAAGTAGACAATAGGCTGTACGACCTTTTATCACAAAAGAACCAACCGTAGGTTGGACAGGTATAGTTAATGTAATCGTAAAAAAAATAGAAATTTTTCTGAAGCTGCCAAAATACGTTTTTAGGTCCCCTGAATCCATTTAAGAAGTTTTTGGAATGATTTCTCTGTGTGTGTGTGTGTATGTCTGTGGTAATTTTTTTTCATCAACGAAATCTCAAAAACTATTTGTTCAATTGTTTTGAAATTTTGCACCCATAAACTAGGGGTAGAGGCCAAGAAGTGAAAAGCTTTTGGTAAACATTGGACCATTAGGGGGCTCTAGGGGGGGGGGCAATATTTTTTTCTTACATAACCCATAATTTTTTTTATATATTCAGAAACTAGACTTCCTCCCGAGTAAAATGATATATAATATTTGTACAAATTTGTACAAATAATTTGTCATAAATATGTTAAAAAATCATTTAAATTCGAAAATTGTGCATAGCAATAGAGCAAAATCAAAACAAATAAACAAACGCGTTGCGTTATTTCTTTGAATTTTGGGGGGGGGGGGGGGGGCAAAGTTGTGCGCTCGGCTTAGTCCGACCCTTTATTTTAATATAAAATAGGGAAAAATTTAGATAAAAAAAAATTAATGAAAATTTGCCTTTGAGAGGGCCCGGGCCCTCAGGGTTCAGAGATATACTGTATTTAAAAAAAAAAAAATTTTAAGGTCTAATAATGGGGCCCGAAATAAATGTTTGCGGGGGGGGGCAGCTAAAAAACGTTACGCTACTGTCGTTAGAATACCGTTAGAATTTTGCTGAGATATTGAAAAGAAGTGAGTTTTTGTCCTCTTTTCTTTGCTCTTTGCCTTGTTCCAAAAAACAAGAAAAAATTTAATCCACTTTAAATAAATATTTCAGATAGGATTTTTTTTCTCATTTTAATATCTAGAGCAGGGGTGAGCAAGCTTTTTAATCAACGGGCCATTTTAAATTTTAAAATTTTTTGCAAGGCCGCACATAAAGTAACACTTATTAATAATTTATAAAACTTTATTTATAATAAACATTTGAATAAAAAAATTTAAAATTTTTAATGAGAAACTTGGCACTGTTTTTTTGATACAAACTGATCAATATCAGTCGGAATTGATGAGGTAGCTTACACATACGCAGCTTTCTAATAGTGCACCCACTCACTCTTAATCGGTGGTCATTTTTGATTAATTTCTTGGTTGAAAATATACTGATAAGGATAAAATTAAAATAAAAAAATATTTATTTTCAATTCATATAACCAAGTATTTATTAATTTAAATAAGCGAAAAATGTAGGCACTGCCGGGAGTCGCACCACGGATCCGTCGATTTACGCTCAACATGCCCTACTTAGTTACTTGGTTATATGTTTTTCATAATTTCCTCATGGACCAACACATGATATATATAATTCTTTATTTATTTTCAATTTTAGAAATGCTTGGCGGGCCGCATAAACATGTTTAACGGGCCGCGGGTTGCTCATCCCTGATCTAGAGGAAGTCACATTTGTAAAATCATAACCCAATATAAATGATCTTTTACGCCCTCTAAAATAGAAAGGAGGTTTCTACAACCAATATTGTATGAATATCTAATATCTTACTTAAATGAGATCATCGGTATAAAGGGTGGTTTCCTCCATCTAATTTTAATTAATTAAAGCCTACCAAACGATGCCACTAAATTACTTCAAAAGTCGAAATGTAATGAAACTTTCTCATTTTTAGAAATAATCTAAAACGAGTTTGAAATATGCTACGAATTTAATTAAAAAACAAAATTGTTGTTTTTTACTTTCTCGTATAGAGTTATGTAATCGTAAAAAAATTCGACTTCGAGATTTTGATGGTTCTCCATGTTTTAGACCTCCCTGAGTCCAAAAAAACCATTTTTGGCATTATGTCTGTGTGTGTGTGTGTGTGTGTGTGTGTAAACACGATTGCTTAAAAACCAAAGCAGTTAGATCGATAAAATTTGGTATATGCTCCTTACACTAAAATTGTAGATTTCTATCAACTTTTGGAGTAAATACGTCACTTGGAAGTAGTACTTTACTTAAAAAGTTTTTTCAAAAATTTTGAAATGAATTTTTTATCAAAATTAACGAATATTTTCTATTTCTTCTGTGATTATTTCAAAAACTATTCAGTTTTCGAAAAAATGTCAAAGAATAAAAACTTTTTAAAATAGAGTATTTTATCATAATATAACAAAAAAATTGAAAATTTCAAAATTTTTGAAAAAACTTTTTAAGTAAAGTACTACTTCCAAGTGACGTATTTACTCCAAAAGTTGATAGAAATCTACAATTTTAGTGTAAGGAGCATATACCAAATTTCATCGATCTAGCTGCTTTGGTTTTTTAGCAATCGTGTTCACACACACACCCAGATTTAATTCCAAAGAATATACGAGGAAAGTCTCGGGGAAGTCAATCCCCATATTTTTTCTTATTAAAACATTGAAAGAATTTTTATTTCGATACATCTTTAAAATAAAATATTTCTATTTTATATTAAAACAATAAATTTTTATAATGGTTCTTTTGTGATAAAAGGTCGTACAGCCTATTGTCTACTTAGAAAAAGGTAGCAGGTACAGAGGCAAGGAAGCTTTTGTTGTGTGTGCAAGTTTGGCTGCCTAACTCATAGGCATTCTCAATACTTTTGCAATAGATGGTATATTCTCATTTTGTCATTGAAATCTTCTGAAGCACACTTTACTCTTGAACTTCATAGGAAAGATAGGAGAAATGGTTGCCATGGTAACAAAATATAAATATATTGCCATACTTATAAATTTTACATCTTGAATTCTAATATATCGGAAAATACGTCGACACGAAAAATCTGGTGTGACAAGCACAGAACACAACTTTCGATTACCGAAGGTAAGAGTAAGTTGTGTGCTGTGCGCCAGTCACACCAGATTTTTTGTTTCAGGGGACCTCAAAACGTGTATATCCATCAAAATCTCGACATCGAATTTTTGACATGAATCCAATACTTTCTCTATATATTAACATATATAGAGGTAAGAAAAAGCAAAAAATATCTGCATTTTTTATTTCAGCCTTACAAAATATTTTAGAAGAGACATATCCTGTATATGCGGTTTCAATATTCTTTAAAAAGGCCAAGCCCAGTTCAAAAAAGAAGAGAAATTAATTCACTCATATCCAAGATTAAAACCGCTTTAAAAAGATATCGAGAAGTCAAAAAGTCTAACAAGCCCAGGAACAGTTACAAACAATTTTTGAAATCCAAAAAACAAAAATCTAAAAAACAGTAATTATAAATGGACATCTTAGAGCCCTGTTCACTTGGCATCTTCACTTGACTTAACACCTACAAAACAACAACAACAACAACAACACAAACAGCCATCATGTCAACATTTTTTAAATCTGCTTGCTCAGTGTGGTTAGTGACACTCCTAGTCCTCTCCAGTCTCCTGCAGGGTGGCTGGTCTCAACCGGCGATTAACCGAGGGGAGCGGGCCATTGATAATGAAACAAGTACAAATGAACCCGAGGTAGCCAAATCGTGTCACAGTTCAACGCCCTGTGGTTGGCTCATCTATGCTCCGTTTACAAGACAGATAACATTCTTCATGAAGAACTCATGCGTCTGCTCAAAAGGCCGTTCCTGTACCCGACAAGAAGATGACGTTTCGGTTTCCGCTTACGTCTATCGATGCACCACAATAAAAGACAACTCGAACAAGCCCAGTGATTAACAAACAATTATTCTTAAAAAACAAACAAACAATTCCGTGTTTTTTGTGTATTTATTGAACAAAGATCTGCATTTCATGCTTAAAGAAGAATAATACAAACATGGAACAAAAAAAAAAAAAAAAAAAAAAAAAAAAATCAAGATCTTAATCGAGTGAGAATGAGAGACACATTATTTTTTTTTTTTGGAATTTAACATTATCAAATCATTTTCACATTCCTCTTAATTTATTTAATATTTAGTATTTTTTTTTCACTCTAAACAATTTCCGCCCAAAATAAAATTAGATTTTCCATCGAACGTGTTGGAAAAACGTACGTTGCCGGGGACAAAAAAAAAGACGATGTTACTAAAAACCCGGATCCAGTTGGCAACACAAATTTAATAACTGTATTATTATTTAGTTTAAACTTATTTATTTTAATTTTTACAAGTAGATGTTTTTTTAGCGCAGTATTTTTACAAAATTCCGTTATATGTACTTAACTGTTAACAAATGAATATTTTTTCTTATATAAAAATTTCAATCAATCTCAAACTTATTTATGTTTTTTAATTTATAATAATAATAATTGTATTCAACTACGATTAATAGATATTTATTGAAAGTATAATATAAAAAACATAACTATAAGAACATAATATAAATAACATAACTATAAAAACATAATATAAATAACATAATATAAATAACATAACTATAAGAACATAATATAAAAACATTAATACAAGCACATAATATAAATAACACTAATATACAAACATAATACAAATAATATTAATATAAGAACACCGATTTAAAAAATTTTTAATTAATATTATGTTTAAAATTTATTTTATATAAAGTATTTTTAAATTATTCATCATTCATTATTACTTTTAAAATGTCCACAAAGTCCTTAATCCTTAAATAAAAAAAAAAAAAAAAAAAAAAAACCGCCCCCCCCCCCCGACAATATTGGATTAATATATTTTTTTATTTTGTAATAATATTATTAAAAAATGTTTTGCATACTTTCTAGTGTTTTTTTATTACCTAAAAATAAACCGAAATCCTTTTTAATGAGAAGGAATATATCCTCTTGATTTTAGATATCATTAATTGAAGTTTTTTAAAACAATGATTTTTAGTCCAAGTTTAGCTGTAGTTATATGCTGAAAACAAAATTGTTCCGTTTTGTTATTTATGTGTGTATTTACCGTAAAACAATTTGACAAATATATATTTTTGGATTTGAGAATGTAAAAAATTTTTGAGAATGATCTCAACGTCATTAATTTTTTAAAAATTATAAAGTTAGGTTAGGTGTGAATCTCATACATATATATTAGGGTGTCCCTTATTTTTCGATTTTTATTTTTTTTTGGTTATACCCTCTAATTTTTTTACTTATATTATAAAACACTCGTAAATAAAATTTGACCCCATTTGGAGTTCATTTACCTCCCCCGACCGTCTTGGGCGGGATTTTGAAAATTTTTATTTTTTTGCGTATACGTTCTCATTTTGTTTATTATATTAAAAAATACCCACAAATCAAATTTTACGTCAATCGGAGTTCATTTAGCCCCCCGACCCCCCTGTGAAAAAATTTCGAAATTTTTTTTTTTCTTGGATAGGTTATAATTTTGTTGATTCTATTAAAAGACACTCGCAAAATAAATTTTACATCATTGAAAGTTCATTAACCGCCCCCTACCCCCCTTGAAACATGCCCAGTTAGGTGAGAGAGTACACAGTAAAAAAAATTTCTTTAATATTAATATATTGAAAGAGTTGGGCATTTTTAGTAAAATATATTTGTATTAAAGATATTTTATTTATAATAAATATACGTCGACATATTATTAATAGTGACAAAATTTTAAAGTATTTAATATAAGCAAAAAATTTATTTGAGTAATTTATTCTATTTTATTAAATGTCACTTAAAATAAAACATACATTTTGTTTGCTTTAAATAAAAGCTTCGGTTTAATCCAAAACAATATTTTTTGATAGTAAATTTACTAAAATTTCTCGCAAGTATCAATATATTAATAGTTAAGATATCAAATTTATTTAAAAGTGACAAGTGCGCCCCTAACAGAGAAAAGTGAAATTAAAACAAAAAACCTCCCTTCCAGCTCTCTTTCTCTACTAGTTTGAAGCAGTCGGAAAGCAGTTACTTCCATGGGGTTGTAACTCACAGGATTTGACAGCTGAAAAGTTGTTCCGCCAGTCCGCCTCTGTCGCTAGCGTCGCGCCTTGACTCCGCCCACCAAAGCCCCTTCCCTTCGTTTGGAAACGAACATGCATTTCAGCAGATCAAACCATAGTCATTCTCCATTTTTTACATCATTGTACATTTAACACCAGGGGGTGGACAGCTCTACGGGAAGAATTTCCGCAAGTTTTTATTTAGTTACACAAAGGTACTGCAAGAGAGCACCACTGGGCTGTCTGAAATAGTTCAAAATTTACTCCATAGATGTCGCTCTGTTCGCTGTCTCCAGGCCAGGGAGTTTTGATTGTCATTTTCAAAAGCAAAGTTAATTTCAGGATTGTATGATCTGTGTTACGGTCTTTTTCAATATATAAGATTTTTCATAAACATTTTTTAAAATAATATTTCTTGGTGTTATTCTTAATACCAATATTATATATGACCATATTCTTAACACAGAAAAGAATCGATCCATTGTCAAGAGAAGCCCTACAAAAATCTTATCTGAAAAGAAATGGGGTTATTTATTTTGATTTCCTACAAAAGATAAATTTTTTACAATTTATAATAAATTATTATTGGTTCAGAGGTAGAGTATTAACTGCTGATACCAAAGGTCAAGGGTTCACATCTAGCATCATATAGAGACGGGGTCTAAATGGCCTCTTATGCCGTAAAAGACCTTAAACTTAATCGAATAAAAAAAATTAAAATAATTAAATAAATAAATAATTCATAAAAAAAATTTATGAATTTCATTCATTAAAAAAAAAAAAAAAAAAAAAAAACATGTCGAAAAATTCTTTAAAATATCTAAGTTATTTGAGATACAAATTTAGAGACACTATTTGTCCTTAATTTGATTTCGTTTAAAAAAAATTAAAAGTAGGCCTAACAGTCGCAAATTAAGTAGCTTAAAAAGGTATGTGAAAATAACAAAACAAGTGTACGCGAGAGTAAAATGGTAGAATTTGCAAACAACGAATTCGAACGAGCTTGAGTTCAAAACCCATCTGGGTGAGTTTTTTTTTCCACCGCTTACTGTTTAGTTGGAACTGCGGCCATAGAGAGCGTTAATTTGACACAAAATTTATGTTTAATTTTTGCGCGCAAAGTTAGTTCGCAGAAACTTCTGTAAGAGGGCGTAAAAACTTGCGGACAACTTTTAACATGGAGCTGTCCAATCTTGATATATGTATGATCTGTGTTTAACACAGGGGGGGGGGACAAGTCAATGGAGCAATTTGGTGTGCGTTTTGG
>JAKCPI010015156.1:0-10187 GCA_023213315.1 Euborellia annulipes | reverse complement strand
ATCTTAAATTCTAATGTTCTGTCGGAAATTAAATATAACAGTTACCAATCAATAGTTGGATTGCTGTCAAATTTATACCGTATCGTTTGAAGGTTAGTCATGGGCGTAGCCAGACATTTTGTTAGGGGGGCAACCCCTCGTTAGAGCGAGAGGGAGGGTTTGCAATTAATATATAACATAGATTATTAATTATTTATTTAAATAAAAAAAAAATTAAATTAATGTAGTGGATTGCGGCGTTAAAAAAAATTCCCAATGGGAAATATATATATATATTTTAGAGGCAAACCAGAGGGGGGCAAAAGGCCTCTCCCTGCCTCCCCCTTGCTACGCCCATGAGGTTGAGTATACTAAATAAAAATCATATGGAAAATATTCTAGTAACACCATTTATATGTCATCCTACGGACTTATTGAATGACCTGGTATGTGGACATAGAAAATCTGGTGTGACAAGCACCGGCCATAACTTTCAATACTGTGCGACCAGTCACGCCATATTTTTTTTACTTCATATAAATATCTACCAGTAGTTAGCAAATTGAAATAATATTAATTGTCTGTCGGCTGTCTGGCGTATATATTGCATTCCCCCCCCCTCGCTCTCATTCTACTCCGTATATAGTCGTGCAGTCAAGAAAAAGCATTGTGCTGTTTTTTGCAGTCTTAATTTTATTTTGAACATGGCTGGTATGTTGATCAATCAGCCTTTTGTGCGGGAGGGCGCAAACACAAACGAAACGGCCAGCCGGCGTTGTTCCCTCTAGTTGTTCTGTTTGTCTGGTGTTGTTCTGTTGTTCTTGTAAGACATCCGCGGACAACCGTCGTGTCCGCATCCGATGGGAATAATACACCGGGAAGCCGATCACGATCGTCAATAGGGGGGGGATTTTTTACACCCAAACACAAACAGCAAAGACTTTTTATTTATTATTCCTCCAACTTTGACAGAAAATAAAATTCCCTTCATATTTTCTTTAATATAAAAAGTATGAGAACGAAATATAAAGTTCTTTACATCAAATTTAGTAGAACTTGGAGATTAAGAGATATATGAGTTACCAAAGCTACCCACACAGCACGAATATTGCAATCTTGCTCAATGTTGACAATATTGCGGCAACATTGATGCAATATTGCAGCTCAAACAGCAATATGCTAGTTTGAGACTATTGCCGCTGCAATGTTGCCAAGATTCACAATGTTTCTGCAACATTGCTGCAATATTTTGTGCTGTTGGGGTAAGGCTGCTCATAATTTTTTCTAACAAAGAATAAGAATAAATAATAATGGAGGAATGGAGATATCAGCCAAATTGGAATGATCCAGGTTCAATTCAATTTGGCTGATATCTCCATTCCTCCATTATTATCACATCACCAGCCACAACCTCCAAAAAGTAAGAATAAATTTTTTTGTTTCCCTCAGTGACATGTACATTAAAAAATTCACCTAATTGTTGAATGGCTTCTCATACAAAAAAATTTTATCATTAACACACGCTCCACATAAGTGTAATGTACGTATATTGATATTGATATAATGTTGTAAAAAATTGCCTATCAGCTGTACTGTATATATCTCTTAATGTTCCAGTTGACGCACTGAAGATGGATTGCGTAGGCATTCCGAAATATTTGCAGAATAAATTATTTTAATTGTGGAAAGCAACTCCCTGGTGTATATTTTCTCCATATCCATTACCTCAGTAAGAATAAATATTTGGAGGCTAATCTTTTTCGTTCTATCCTAGTTCGGCCTAGGATGCCGAAGACTAAAAAGAAAGTGATTTATTTGGATGCACTAATATTTCAAGATCTTACACCTTCCCTGAGAAGACTTCCGCTCTTCAATGTGAAAAACTTGCTTAATTATATTAATAAAATAATTTCCAAAAAAAAAATTAAACTCTCCGTTATTTAAAAGAATTTTTTTTGCGAAATTAAATATTAGAGGTGTTTAAATGTTGAGTCATTTTACTTGAAAGAAGAAAGATAAGCAATCTCTTTGGATCCCGTACAATATATATTACAAGTGCGAATAGGCGCTAATTATAGAGAAATTTCGTGAAAATGTGTCAATTTTAACAAGACGATGTATGTGTGTGTGTGTGTGTGTTCGCGTAGGTGGTTCCCTCCATTTAAATTTAATCAGCTACTATTTATTATAATGATAATTTATCGGCGAGGATCGCCTTCGGGCTGCGCAGACGCGAAACGTCATGCTTCGAAATAACGACAATTACTTTTTCGGAGAGCGAGATAGAATTCGATCTCATTAAAATCGGATTTTTATTTTAAACCTCATTAAAATTTCTATCTAATATATTGTTGTTATTTATAGAAAGAATGGGAATAAATTAGAAGGTCTCGCTATTGAATTAATTTTTTGACATCATACTATATTAACATTTTTCAAACGCCAGTTAATATTAAAACAAGTCAAGGATGAAGTTTTGGGTTAGAAAATGTTGAAAAATTGATCTCCAATTATACGGAACATTTTTTTTTAATAAATGCTCTTCCATTAGAAAAAAAAAATTATTCGATAAATAATTTTGAATGGTGATTTGTTAATTTTTTTTTTTTTAATTTATGAACATTTTAATTCGATACACATTGATGAATATAATAATCAAATGGTATTAAAAGGTTACACGATAAATCGATTAAATTTAATTTATTCAATCTTTACTTATATATGTTAAGTATTGCGATCATGTCAAAAATCAGATGGCGGATGGAAATAGTCGTTTTGAGGAACCCAAAAATAGTATGTAGGCCAAAAAAAATTATGGTATGACCGCACATTACAAACATTCGTTTTCTAAAATTTAATTCAAATTCTAATCTAATTATAGATAAATCAATAATACTAGTTGTTAAGTTTCAAAAAGGTGGAGGGAGGTTTCGCCCCCCCCTGGACCACTCCCCCTCACCTGGCTCCGGCCCGCCTGCGGCGAACCCTCGCCTTTTCTTTTAATTATGCAAAGAAAACTATTATTATTCCATTCCAATTCAATGCCTGATTGAGGATTTGTTTACATTCACAGAATACACAAATGCAAAGAACTACATAAACATTTCTCTATACATTTTGTGGCAGGGCTAAGAGTACAGAGAAAGAGTTGTTTTGGGGTCAAAGAAAATAAAAAAAAGAAAGAGAAGAATGAAAAGAAAAAGAAGTTTTTTGTTTTTGTTTTGATTTTTAGTTAAGCTTTTGTTGTTTATGATGAGCAAGAGAAAAAAAAATGATTTTCCCCGTCAATTCCTGTTTCTGGGAGATATCGTAACTTTAGGAATTAATAACTCAAAAAGTTATAGAAATTTCGGGATGAAGATAATTTTCCTGTAATCCCTAGAAGGTCCTTTTTAAGTATATAAAATATCGTTTCAAAATTCCAATGGGAAGTTGGTTAAAAAGAGCGTGACAGACAGACAGACGGACATTAGCGAATTATATAAATAGAAGATGTATAAGGCACATATGAGGAGGCGATTAGCCGAGTTAAGCTTATAATCCTGAAAATCCATCTCATGGCAAAAAAAATATCCAACTCTATTTGAAATGCCACCTCCTGAGGAAGGAAATGGGAACCCACCTCAGTATTATCGCCATGAAAATATCTAACACCATTTGCGTAATCAGAAATTTTTGATGGGGGGGGGGGGGGATCAAGAAATTTTTTTTTCAAAAATTTAAGATTATTTTAGAGTATTTATAAATCATTTTGGCTGGTTTTTTGAGCTAGAGTAAATTATTATATTTTACTTTCTCTTACCCTATATGAAATATAATTTGTATTAAATATCTAGTCATGACTTAAGTCCCATGAACCCCCAAAACCCCCCTGGCTACGCCTATGTCTAACACAGTAACCACACACAACGTGTCAGGCCTGACACTTATCACAGGAGAGAGTTAAAAAAAAAACTGTAGTGCTGATGACGAAATTTTTTTTAACAATAGAATATAGGAAAAATTCTACCAATAATAACCAGAGGCGTACCGAGGCAGATAGGGGCCTGGGGCGACACTAGAAGAGGGGGCCTTATATTTAATTTTTTTTTCGGGGGGGGGGTGCTCATCTTTAAATATCATTCCCCTCCATACACAAAAAATATTTTTAAAATACCGTATATCCCTGAACCCCAAGGGCCCCGGGGCCTCTCGAAGAGGAATTTTCATTAAATTTTCTTTTTTTTATCTAAATTTTCCCATTTTTACTTGAGCCCTGAGGGTACCGGGGCCTCTCAAAGAGAAATTTCCATTAAATTTTGTTTTTACTTGAGTCCTGAGGGCCTCGGGGCTTCTCAAAGAGAAATTTTCATTAAATTTTGTTTTTACTTGAACCCTGAAGGCCCCGGGGCCTCTCAAAGAGAAATTTTCATTAAATTTTCTTTTTTTTAATCTAAATTTTCGCATTTTTACTTGACCCCTGAGGGCCCCGGGGCCTCTCAAAGAGAAATTTTCATTAAATTTTTCTTTTTTTTTTAATCTAAATTTTCTCATTTTTACTTGAGCCCTGAGGGCCCCGGGGTCTCTCAAAGTGAAATTTTCATTACATTTTTTTTTTTATAAATATATGGGGGCCTATGCTGGCTCGGGGCCTGGGGCGGACCGCCCCCCCCCCGCCCCCCCTCGGTACGCCACTGATAATAACTCTCATCGCATTTTTTATTCTAGGTTTTCTAAAAAATTGCGAAACAAAAACATTTAATTAAACTCTAGTTAGAAACTTTTTCATTGGTCTGTTTAACAATTTAGTGTTTGAAACTAGTTAGAATTAGTTGAGTTTATTTAATTACAAACAAGATAGAATTACTCATCCGGGGCAAAATAATTACTATTTAACGAGTCGCAAATAATTGGATAATCATCTAAAATGATCTCGGATATTCTCATTAAAAAATTCATTATTTTCTTATGAATTAGGATACAGTAGCTGATTGGCCCGGGGGCTGAAAAAAAAAACAAGCTGATTAATCTAATTACAAAGTTGTAATTAGATGGGAATGTGTTTGTTTATGAAAAAAAAAATCTGGTGTGACTGGCGCACAGCACACAACTTTCTCTTACCCTTCGGTAAGAGAAAGTTGTGCACCGTGCTGGTCACACCAGATTTTTTGTGTCGAGATATATTTAGTTTCCGATAGCACCTTAGTTTCAAACTTGCATTTTAAATGTTGACTGCTTCAAATAAACTATGGTTATTTTTCAAAATTTTAATCTCATATTTGGACATTTTATACACAATATAGAATCGTAAATAAATACAAAATTTCATAAGAATTGGAAAAAAAAATTTTAAATGCCTAAAAAGTTCCAAAGGGGACCCCCTTTTGAATCGAAATTAACATACAAATTCCTATAGGAAATTAACATTAGGCCTATGAGAGAAGGCGGAGAGACAGGCGATAATGTTTGCAAGTGAGAGAGAGAGAGAGATATATGTTTTCTCCTAAGCAATTAAAGACACAAATAAAATAAAAATAAATGGGAATTTAAATAATAATTGATTTTTTTTTTTTTTTTTTTTTTTTTTTTAAAAAAAACATTCACACTTTTTTCTCATTCACACTCACAATCACACACGCATTCACACAGTCTTTTCGGCAACTTGGGCCATTTAAGACTTTAAACGATATCCGTTATTTATAATTATACATATTGGGGTCCAGGCATTCTTATATAAGCCATTTGGTATCCAAATGCCTTATATAAAATCATCGGACTGCCTGGGGTCCGAACCCGCGACGTTCGGTATATGAGGTTAGCACGCTAACCTCTACACCATGCCCCGAGGGCATAATTGATTTTTAATCTAATAAAAAGAAAAAGATTTAAATTCGGTTACCATGGCAACCAGTTCTATCTTTCCTATGAAGAACAAGAGTAAAGTGGTCTTCAGAAGATTTCAACGGCAAAATGAGAATATACATTTTAAAGAGCATCTAAAAAATAATTGATTTTTGAATTTTAAAAAAAAATCCTTGGAGGGAATTTTGAGAAAATCGAAAAAAACTGAAAAAGTACATCAGTAAAGTACTAGTACTTTTTGGCCGATTTTGTTCAAAAGCTTATTTTGAGATTCTTCAAAGGTACCTAAGTTAAATATAAAATTTCAATCCGGTAGCTCAATTCCTTCATGCTAAAAAAATGGGTCCACACACACAGACACACACACACACACACACACACACACACACACACAGAGACCAATTTGCGGGACCCACTTTTTTGGACTCAGGGGACCTCAAAACATGTATATCCATCAAAATCTGGACATCGAATTTTTGACATGATCGCAATACTTTCTCTCTCTATATATCTATATATATAAAAATGAAATGGGAAAAATGTATGTATGTATGTAAATATGTATGTATATGTTCTATAGAAATCCACAATTTTCAATGAATCCATTTGAAATTAAGTACACCTATAATACATGGCTCTGGGAGTAACGTAGTAATAATTTGAATCTCTTAAATGTTTTGGAAAATTAATTATAATCAAATTTCTTCAAAATGGGAACACAAAATCAACAAGTTGGCTAGAAATTAGAGAGCGTGCTTTATGCTCTGTGAACCAGCTTCCTACCTGACTATGGGCTGGGGGTGGGGGCTACGCAGCAGTTGAAAAGCGAAGAGAGGACGCAGGTGACTGACCCTTTAAACAGTCATAAACAGACCCTTTTTGCTGTTCCCAATCGGTACCCTCGCCTCGCTTGAATATAAGATCCTTCCTTAACATCTTAACACTTGCATTGCAACAAGAAATATCCCAAATTGGGAATAAACTTGCTCGCTGAAGGCGAGCAAGGGGTCCAGGGGTGTAGCCCCCTGGCTAGGCGGAAAGCCCGCCGAAGGCGGGCTTTGCGACTAGTTTCATATATAGGGTACGAGAAAGTAAAAAATCAAAGTATGTAGCTATACTTTAAATTCTGATATGAAACGTTACAATCAATTTAATTAAATTGGTCACTCGGCTTGAAAACCAATAAGAATTGTGATAAAACGCATTCCGGGTTGTTAAAAGGACTCTGGGGCGAAAATTGGAGATCGAATTCGATAAGCGATGAGCGCAAATACCATTGTTACACGATAATAGAATTTTTATTTCCATCATTATAAAGAGCCCTGGGGACAAAACTCGAGGCTCCAATAATTGGACAGGATTGCGTAGAAGAGGAAAAAGTCCAACAAAAGGAGAAACAAGCACAACGGATAATGCGATAAAGGAATCGATCAGGAAGAGAAAGTAAGAGGGTGATTTTGTAAAAAAAAAGGGGTAGGGGGGGGTAAGGACTGGTATCGACAAAAACTATTAAGTCCGAGTTAAAATTTTGGTCTTTTATTTCTAATGAGATTTTAAATTAGAAATTTTACTTGAACCTCGTTGGGAAGTTTTCACCCTTCGTTAGTGAAATCGAATCCTTGTGGATGCAGATGTATTTTTTTGATGGGGGATAAAATTTTTTCACGAGTATTTCAAACTTCAATATATAACTTAGGACATATAATTTTTTTCCTTAAAAACAAAAGTAAAAAATGGCGGAGAATCCAAAATTTAAAAATTTTCTAATCATAATTTTTAGCAAATCGAGATCTTTCAAATTTTGTAGAATGTAAACGAGAGATACGATAAATTATTGTATAGAGGTCTATTCTCTAAAAACAGATGTTAAAATTTAAAATAAACAAATAGGTCTTAAAAACTAATGTAAAAACAATCAGCGTTAAATAATACTATTCAAAATCACTTCCTTGCCTCAAATAGCTATTCTGTATACAAAAATGTAAAGCCAAAGCGTTAACATTTAGTAAATAGTGTTAAAAATTAATGCCATGTCTAGGGGGGCCTTTAATATTTTAACGTCGTGTTTAAAATAAAAATGGCGTTCTTAACCTAAAAAGTAAGGTTATGATTTTGATAGCTTTGAAATAAAACCAACATGTTAACGTCGCTGTTAAAACTTTGTTTAGATAATAGTATTTTTTTGACGTTGATTGTTTTTACATTACTTTTTAACACCTATTTGTTTATTTTAAATTTTAACGTCTGTTTTTAGAGAACAGACCCATGTTGCGAAAACCACTTTTTTGGACCTCAAACGTGTATATCCATCAAAATCTCGACATCGAATTTTTGACATGAATTTGGATCCATTTTGGATATATAACATATATAGAGTTAAGAGAAAATAAAAAAGAATTGTCAATCATAAGAAAAATTAGCACTAATAAACCTAAAAAAATTACATCGATAGCGATAATATCAAAAATTGCAATCACTCTTATTTTTTTTTCTTTAAAAGGGTGGAACTTTCTCATCATTTATATAAATAATAATAATAAGATCGAGATCTGATTCGTGTTTATATAAGATAAAATGGCCGTCTTCAAATCACGGTTTGGTTATCAACTTCATTTCCTCTTGACAAATTTATGACGAAATAAAAATAACAAAAGAATCACAGTACAATTATTTTTTATAGTAAGGTAAGATCGGAGTTTAAATAAATATATGAGAAGAAATTGATAAGAAATTAGGATTCGGTCGTTTTTACTTTCTCTTATCTCTATATATGTTAATATATAATATTGGATTCATGTCAAAAATTCGATATCGAGATTTTGAGGTCCCCTGAATCCAAAAAAGTGGTTTTCGCGACATGGTCTGTCTATCTGTGTGTGTTCAATTTAAAGCATGAAGGAATTGTCTAGGAGGTTGAAATTTTATATTTATATTTAAGTTAGACACCCCCCTAGAGCGAGAATATAAGCTTTTGAACAAAATCGGCCAAAGAGTACTAATGCTTTACTGATGTACTTTTTCAGTTTTTTTTTTTCTTTTTTCTCAAAATTCGCTCAAACGATTTTGATTAAAATTCATAAATCAACTATTTTTTAATTTTTTGTGAAAATTGTTTGAAGTAGGCCTACACTTTACTGATGTATTTCAGATTTTTACTTATGAAATACAATTGGTCAAGTTTGGAATTAAGGTGCTCAGGGAAATTTAATATATCTCAACACAAAAAATCTGGTGTAACTACACAACTTTCTCTAGCCGAAGGGTAAGAGAAAGTTGTGTGCTGTGCGACCAGTCACACCAGATTTTTTATTGAATTTGCCAGAAATTCCATTAGTATAAAAAATTTTGTATTGGTAGTAATAAAATAAATAAAATAAATTGGTATCATTAATTTTAATATTTTAAAAAATTTTAATTAGAACAAGATAAAATTAAAAAGTAATCAAAATTCTTTAGGAGAGGGGGGGTAGGTACAGTTAGGGACAATAAAGTCCCACCCAACCTTTTCTACTTGTAATTATTTTATTGTTTTTATAAAAGAAAATGAAAATCCTTATTGAAAATTTTCTAGGTTTGAACCATGAAAGTTTCCATTAAAAAATATATAATATTTTTTTAAAAACAATGAAATAATCACAAGAAGAAAACGGATGGGTGGGACAATATTGTCCCACACTGTAGTTAGTTGCTTGAAGTTAGACCACCCAAATGACAAACTTCTTTAAATGGATTTGCGATTTGTGTTGCCTAACTTGCAAGTAAATATAAACGATATCAATGTATGGGAATTTTTAAATATTTTTTATATTAACGGTAAAAGGAATAGACTTTTAAATATCCAATAAAAAAAAAAAGAAGAAACCAGCCGCCAAACCAAATCTAAATTTATGGGAAAAAACAACTTTAATAAAAGAATACAAATTTCGTGATGAAAGTTTATATTTCTTTTTTTTTTTTTTTTTAAGTTCTTATTTAAATGTCTGTTTGTTTGATTTGTCTGTAAGACGTGATTCGCACCGATGATTTTCCCTCCCGCCCTCACTCCCTCCCGGTGTGAAAACAACTTGAAAGACAAACTGACATTTGTTGATATGATATGAATGCTCTCGTATTTCCTAAAAGACCTTTAGAAACTCATTCAGAGTGGAATAAGTCACTGAAAGAGTGAGAATAATACAATGAATAGAGAGAAAGTGACGGATTTTAACTCTATCCTCCCTCCATCGTTTGAAGAAAGAAGAGCCAGAGTATCGGATAATATATTATCATATTCGAATGAAGATGAATGTAAAATTTCACCTGAGAGTCAAGAAGTCAGTCAATCAGATTGAATTTCAAAGTCAGCAATATTTGCATCTCATGATTAT
>JAKCPI010015155.1:0-60724 GCA_023213315.1 Euborellia annulipes | reverse complement strand
CACCATTTATTTTTTCCTATCATTTTATTTTACCGCGCTGCGGTAAATTAAAATTTGAAAGTTTAAACCCCTGTAGATTCTGAACGGCTAATCAGATCTGACTAAATGGGATGTCATTTGGTGCAGAAAGAAAACCTCTAATAGAATAAATAAAAAAATCCCAGTAATTAACTCCAAAATTGGTTTTTTCTCGAAAAACCTCATTTTTTAGGCAAAAAAATATCGAAAAATAGCCCTATTTATGTAACGCCTAGCTACTTGACCATAAAGGGTACATTAAATCTAAATATAGTTTTAGAAAGTGGTTCAATACCCCCAGGGCTTTTTTTCTGTTTTTTGATATGAGGTCATTTTACCGCATGAGAGCACTCGGCGGGATTTCGTTTTTCGAAATTTTAAACCCCTGTAGATTCCGAATGGCTAATCAGATCAGACTAAATGGGATGTCAGTTGGTGCAGAAAGAAAACCTCTAATAGAATAAATAAAAAAATCCCGAGTAATTAACTCCAAAATTAATTTTTTTTCGAAAAACCTCATTTTTTAAGCATATGTCGTCCTTAATGGATAAAAAAAGCCACACCTGTCATATATTGTTTCAATGAAAATGTTTGAACATGTTTATTTATGAAAACAAACTACTAGTAAAAAAAAAAATAAAAACAATACTTTCTCTCTTTATATTTAAATATAGGTAAGGAAAAAAAATTTTTTTTTTGAAATCAAGCAAAAGACGTTGTCACGTTAAAAAGCCACCGGCTGTGTAGAAGGCACAGATAACACCTAATTTTTATTTAGTATTCTCTATTGTATAATATATATATAAAATATCCAAATATGAGATTAAAATTTTGGAACTGGAAAAATTAGGAAACTGGATATTTCTCGACACAAAAAAATCTGGTGTGACAAGCACAGTACACAATTTTCGATTACCGAAGGTAAAGAAAGTTCATGTGCTGTGCGACCAGTCACACCAGATTTTTAAAATTACCTGATAAATATATAAATGCTTAATTATTAATTGAGCCTTTGAGGGAATTCCCGTCCATCTAGTCGACTGAGGAATTTCTTAGCTCGATCTGAGAAACATCCCGAGTCGAAATCGAACGCCTGGTTTGAGTCTACAAAACCTCAGAATCTAATTGTTGTCTAAGTAGACTTAACAGAATCAAACTAGGATTTGAAAGCATGGTTTCTATGGAAATTTGAAAGTCTGGTTTGGTTCTAACAAGTCTACTTATGTCCCTTTTTGACATGTTTAGACTCAGACCAGGTATTCGAAATACTAGTTTAAGTCTACCAGATCTACTATTACGACCAGCAGTACTGAATGCTGGAATCCTAGTTTAGGCCTATAAATTCTCATTTAAAATTTGTTTATATACATATATACAGAGTGACAAAAAAGTTCTGATAATTTTGTTAGATTAGCAAAGAGGTATGCTTGTTTTTTGGCAATGAGAAAAATAACTTTTAGAGTGTTTTCTTCAAATATTTCGAAGACATTTAATAGCACTTCACCGCTGATGAAGAAGTCCTATTAAACGCCATCGAAATATTTGAAGAAAACACTCTAAAAGTTATTTTTCTCAATGCCAAAAAACAAGCACACCTCTTTGCTAATTTATACAACTTGGCACTCCACATTCGAAATTTTTTACTTTCTCTTACATCTATATATGTTAATATATATAGAGAGAAAGTATTGGATTCATGTCAAAAATTCGATGTCGAGATTTTGATGGAGCTTCACGTTTTGCTCTTCATTTCGCTACAATTAAATTCTTAAATAAAAGGAAAATCAAATTAATCTTTAAATAAAATAATATTTTTTGTTTAAATACTAATTTTCTTTAATTTGAGAATAAGATAACATATATTTAAAAAATTTTAAAAATTCCAAATGCTCTTCGTGTCGATTTCAATATTTCTGGAGATTCATTACTGAAATTGTTTTAAAGAAAATATGGATGTAAAAATGAGTTTCCATCTCTAAAATAAATCACATTAATTTTTATCTTGACTGTATATGTAGGCCTATACCATTAGCTATCACGTGTGGAAAAATATTTATCTTTTCAGTAAGAACTTCATTTAGTTCTCTGGAAATGTGAAAAATATATAAATTAATTTTATAAATTTATAATCTTTTTTAATTTGTCTTCTTACCTTTCAAAATGAAATGAATGGCCAATGTTCCTTGTATTCATTTATTAAAATTAAAGTGGCTTCTTCAGACCAATGTGTTTTTACAACTAAAATTTATAAGATTACATCTATATAAAAAAAATAAAAATAAAAATAACAGCTAACCTTATCATTTTGTTTTGGCTTGTTTTTATAACGTTGACCCTTAAATAAATGAAAATAATTAATAATAATAAAGAAAATTAATTTAAAAAATGAAAATAAAACTTAAAACTTACTTCTTTTTTATCGATAATAAATCCAAATATCCAAGGAATGAAAGAAAATGAAAGGTGGTCATCTACTAAAGCTTTGGCGCTGAGGTCGCACTGTTTTTAATTTTTACCCGAGAGGATTAGAAGGTTCAAACCAGTACTTCCCGAGTCAAAATCGAACGCCTGGCTTGAACCTTTTAGTCCTCAATTGAAGACTGCAAGGTTCAAGCCAGGCGTTCAAGTACTAGTTTGAACCTTCTAATTCTCGTGGCAGGTTTAGTAGGCTCAAGCCACGCTTTCAATTTTGACTCAAATACTGGTTTGAACCTTCTAATTCTCCTGGTAGGTTTAGTAGGCTTTAACCAAATTTTAATCCTATCAAATAACAAAGGAATTGAGGACTAAAAGGTTCAAACGAGGCTTTCAAGTACTGGTTTGAATCTTCTAATTCCCCTGGTAGAATCAGTAGGCTTTCACAAAATTGTAAATAAATAACATCCCATCAAATAACAAGGGAATTCAGGACTAAAAGGTTCAAACCAGGCGTTCGATTTCGACTCGGGATTTCTCCTGATGATGAAAATGATCAATCTATTTCTAGTGGTAGTGCATTCTGAGTGCAGATCCGTGGTTCAATTCCCGGTGGTAACTACTTTTTTCGACTGTTTGAGTTTATAAATAAAAAAATATTATTTTTATAATCTTTAAAATTTATTTTAAAATAGATACCCACTCTCCTTCAGAAAAAATATTACTCTTTGGTAGAATCTAATAATTAAACAGGCAGGTGTCGTATATTAGCGCTTAGTTTCAAAATCAACTCTTATCATAATAATAAAATATTTATATTCATTTATACATAACATATCACATAACGATAGTAATAATTAATTACTCGCATAATTTTAGAGATTCTCAAAACTTTGATCAGAGATCTTCTTTTTTTATAAGTTTTTTTTTTTTAAATGTCATTTGTTTTTACTTCATCTAATCTGCATCATTAGAACATAATTCATTTATTATTTATTTCAAAGGTTAGTTGAATAATTTACATAATATGTCCGATATTTGAAGCAGCTTAGTAAAAGGTACATAATTAGAAGATTATCCTTTTTTTTTGTATAATTTCTTTCTACGACTGACTTTACCCGCAGCTAGCAAATTCTATAATATTGTTGGTTGTTGGTTTAATTGATCTAGTAACCTGCCTTAGCGAGATCTGCATTCGAATTCTCTGCTTTCGGCCTTGGCCCCCTTTTTCTGCATTCAATCGCTTACTTCAAATTTTATACAATAAATTATTTGGAATGCATGTAAATACGGCCTTCGAATTCATTTCAACAAAAATTCTTTTTTTTTTTTAACGCAGTTAAAAAACATTTTAGTTTAAATATAGCATAATTTAAATTTATTCTTCGAAGTAAGCTAAACTACTTAAATAACAAATTCATTAAATTAAAGTACTTTTAGTTTATTTAACGATCGATTGAAGTTGTTTCAAATGGTATTTTGAGTGAAAAATTGAGCCCAGGGGTCTGATGAGCTATGAAAAATATTTAATTTCTTTGGATGGAAAACAAACCCTTCTATCCCATGACCCAGGACCTCCAGCCCTTCCGGGGCTATCCATTGCACCAGGCCACCGGAACCTCTTGTTAAATACATTTTTTTTATATGCCCTTTAAAAAGTGCATTATCTGGGATATAGTGTAGTATATAGGTGATTTGATAAGAGGAAATCAAAAATAGTTCAAAGAGAATTTTGTATTCACCTAGAAAAATGTTTGAAAAACTTTTTATGTATAAAATTGGAAACTATATTTTTTTTTCATTGATTTACTAAACGTGGTCTTTATTGAAATTTTCATCTCCTTTTAATTAAATTGTGGCTAGAAAAAAATCTCTCAAGTCCCCTTCGCTCTAAAGATAACTTCCTTATGCCCTAAATATCTGATGATAGAAGAGATCTTCTTTTTATCTACGGCTTCTTGAAGCCCATTTGAAATTTGATTAAATTTATTGATTTAAATTATATATACAGAGACACACATACACACAATATACCGATACATATATATTTATCAATTTACATTGAAAATTTACTAAATTAATTATGTAATCGTTTTATTTATTTAAAATCATAAAAAATGTAGAAAGTGGAACAAATAATATTGAAAATCAATTCGTTAGCAATTGAATTAAATTCTCTATGAATAAAATACGAATTTATTAAACAATATTCCATCATTATATTCGATTAAAATTAAAGAAGAAAATAATACGGGAATTTATTTGAAACAGACCTACGTCGTTTTAATATCTGTTTCATATATTGAACTGGTATTATACTAAACAAGAGGGTAAGCCACGACCACCTAAAATTTTGGGGGTTGTTCTGTCTGTGATGAATTAAATTGAATAATTTTATAAGATATGCTGAATTTTTGTAACCTGCCAATAAGTAGCGTCAAAACTGTTGTGTAGTGTAATTAAATAAATAAATAAATAGAATAAAATGTATAGCAATATTTTATTACTAATTTAAAATTATCGCAGTGCAGAGAAATCTCACAACATGCCAATCAATCATCTTTAAAGACGTCAATTGATTGATATATATCAAAAAGAAAAAAATTGCAAATTTTTAAGTAAATTTTGTTAGAAGCAATAAAAAAAAAAAACTCGGGAGCGACTCTCCCCTCTGATTAATTTTTTTACATTTTTATTTCAAATTTAAAACATAAAATCAAAACAAATACGTCTTAGCTAAAATTTCTAAGTTATAGATCCATTGTTTGGTTATTCATATATTATGTAATCGGCCCAGATTTATTACAAAGATAAAAAAAGAAGGATAGATGGGCATACGAGAAAAAAATTTTATCCCAAAATTTCTTTTTCTGAGTGTTTGAAACATCCTCAGCATCAACTAATAATTATTTTGATTATTAAGCTTAACCAACAAACCTTTTAAGATACTCATTTAGAATGCAAAAAAAAAAAAAAAAAAAGATTTAAATTTAACTTGTTTTAATAGAGTTACATAATTTTATAGAGAATCCAGTTTGTTATTAATTTCAGACAACCGGTTTTCAATTGATTTTCGATTCATATTACAAATCTCTATTTTTCTGCTCATCCTATTATATAATCGAAGTTAAGCGAAACATTCATTTACATATTTTTGTTAATAGTCGTGTAATCAGAAATAGAAAAAAAAATGAATATTAGGGAATTTTTTTATATAATCTACCTAACCATTAAGATAAAAGATTAAATTATTCTAATGTTTAACTGCGAATTATAAATTTATTCCCTTCAACTTACGAACTTAATTTAATCTCGTTCGCAGTTCATAACTCTCAACGCCTTTTTTTATTTAATAAATTAATCCTTTTCCAGATTTTGAGCTTTTCTTTTTTAATTTTTATCCTAATTTTTTTTTTTTTTTAAATATATATATCCTAGCATAGTCTAAAGGATTTTTTAGTTGCTTTTAACTTTTTCCTTTTGATTTTTCATTCTAAAAACAAGTCCAAGTGATACTGAGAAAATAAATAATATTATTATGGAAATTTTTAATTATAAATCACATTTTGTTATTAATTATTTATTAAAAATACAAATACTGTACAACGTTTTGACTTTTTATTCTGGAGTCGTTTTCAAGTACTTGAGTGCACTTGAGTCGGAGCAAGTCTACAGTACTTGAAAACGACTGCAGAATAAAAAGTCAAAACGTTGTACAGTATTTGTATTTTTAATAAATAATTAATAAACACTTTAATAAACAAAAACATATAATACTTTTTCTCAACTAGTAATATACCTTTTCAGTAATAATATAAAAAAAGTAATATTAATATAATGCATATTAGTTTAATATATGATTATTAAAAAAATGCCTCTAATAATCTATCGGTTTTTTTATTGATACAATGGCAGATTAGATCATCATAGAATTATTATTCGTTCCATTTTATTTAATGATCTAACAATCCTTGACTTTTCCACACAGTTGCCAATTTCACATCGCGCGAGCAAAAAGCTATCAATTAATTAGGATTCGATTCAATCCGTTGACGATCATTAGACTATTAGAATAATTGCACGAAGGATCAGCCAGCCAAATGATCAGGTCTGCTCTTTTAGAGGCCATTTTTTTTACCCATATCGATTGCTACCGTCAAATTAGCAATCAATCCCCTTTAATTTGTAGATCTATGTGGATTTTATATTTCAAAATTTTTTTTTCTTGGCAATTATAGCTGTTATTTACCAATTGCCTCGTTATAATTCTATCAAATTTGGTATTTATTTATTTTTATAAAAAAAATATAAAATTTGATCTTATTTTTCTTCTATCCTTGTATTTACCCATCAGAAAGCTACTGGACAAGTGATTTTTAAATTTTGTTAAGTTTTATCTCTGCAAAACTAAACTTCAGCTCAATCGAACAATTGAGATGTGAACCTCATCGGCCATGAAGTTTTTAATTTTCCCGCCAGTTCCATTCGTAATTTGATGGATTTTTTTGAATTTCCACTTTTTCAAAAAGTAATTATTATTGTGTTTACTAAAGCTTTTGTTGTTTGTATTAATATTATTATAGGAGTTTTTAAATATAGACCACATTTTGTTTATTAATTATTTATTAATAATATAAATACTGTACAACGTTTGGACTGCTTATTCTGCAGTCGTTTTCAAGTACTGTGCACAGACTGATAGGTGATTCTACCCTTACTGCATCCCTACAGTCACTAGATCATAGAAGAAGAGTATCTGCACTATCTCTCTTCTACAGGTATTACCATGGTCAATGCTCTGCCGAATTAAAATCAATTATCCCACCCAATGCAACATATTCACGGAACACAAGAGAGGCATCTTCCCAGCATCCCTATGCTGTTCAGATCACGACTAACAGAACAAAACAATTTCATTCTTCCTTTGTCCCCATGACCTCCCGTGATTGGAACAAGCTCCCTGCGTCTATCTTCCCCAAAACCTACAATCTTCAGACTTTCAAGTCTAACCTCAACAGGCATCTTCTCAGTTCCCGCAGTTGAGTTTCCCCTTTATGCTTCTCCTTTTGTTTTTATTTTCTTCCTGGCTGCATGTGACTATTGGTCATTATACACTGTTAAAAATTTTCGAGCCATATTCATACACATGTATAGGAAGTCTGTTACACAAACTGTTTATGAATATTCAATTTGGGTATATGAGAAAGTTCATATACCAAAAATGAACTTTCATATTCGGGTATATGAAAAAATTCATTTTCGGGTATATGAATAAATTCATTTTTGGTATATGAAATTTAAATTACGGGTATATGAAAAAATTCATTTTCGGGTATATGAATAAATTCATTTTTGATATATGAAATTTAAATTACGGGTTTATGAGAAATAGGTAATATACTTTTTTGTGAAAAATGAAAGTAGGAGAACTTTTAATTATAGACCACATATTTGTATTAAATATTTATTAAAAATATATAAATACTGTACAAATATATTTATTTTTAATAAATATTTAATACAAATATGTGGTCTATAATTAAAAATTCTCCTAATAATAATATTTCAAACCACAAAAGCTTTAATAAACAAAAATTAAAGTCCTTACGAGTTTATAGTTTTGAGGGAAAGTGAGTGGTCTAGGTGAAATAATAGTTTTTTTTATTTATTTTATTTTTTATTTATTAAAAAAAAATTATATTATATTAAAATATACAATTTTACTAAATAATAAAACAAATTAAACTATTAAAATAATAAATTTGTATAAAAAAATAAATTTTTATACATTTCCAAGTAAATTTAACACAAATACAAATCATTTTAATTATTTAATACAAAAAATATGTCGATTTTCATCTTCTTTGAGAAGAAATAAAGAGTTACATTTTCATTGCAGTTTGATTGGAGTATTAACTAACCTCACCTGAAAAAAGACAAACTAATTGATTTGAAATTGAGAAAAAAAAAATTTCAATGAAAAAATTCAAATTCAATACTTACGATTTTGTTAGTAAAATGTTCCAATATATTGATTAAATATTTATATTTCATTTTAAATAATAATACACGTTCAATTATCTATGCGTTAAATCAGCTACTTCAAAAACAGAATTTGCTGGCAACCAGAGTTGGCAAGTTTTATCCCGCCGAGTATAATGCACGGTTTTATACATGTATAAAACTATCGCGGATAAAACTAGGCCGATGTATAAAAGGTATAAAACTGTAAAAAACCAATTCTCTCACCCTGAAAAAACAGCTTAAAAGCTTTTCATATTTTATAATGTTTTAAAGCATTGACGATGTTGTTTGCTTTTTATTTAGTGAATAATATAATCAAAATGTTAATAATTGAAAAATGAAATTTTATTTGAACTTCCTTTCTCGTCGGGGTTGCGCATGCCCATCCAAGTTTTATACATTTTTATACGTTTTATACAAGTTTTATCCGCAATTTTTGTATAAAACTGCAAAATTGTGTATAAAACCTTACTCTGGTGCCAACCTAACCAATTTCTTGTATATTTTAAAATTAATTATTTTGGTGAAATTGTTAATTTGAATTTTTATAGCTATTTAGTTGAATTACTTTATAAAAATTATTTAATTAGTATGATTTTAATATACTTCATAAATATTTAAATAGTTTAGAGCGCGAATTTCAAACCAGAATTTAAAAAATTTAGATTTGTGAAATAAATTTTAAAAGAATAATTTCAAGTTTCCTTAAAATAATTATAAAATAATATTAATAAAAATTCCTTGAGGTAGTCGAGTTATTTGAGAACGTTTAGACCAAGGATTCTCAACTTGTCGCGGTGCACTTTTAACGATTTCAAAATTTGGCGGCACACAAAGAAAAAGATAAGTTTAAAAGTTGGTAATTTGTTCATAAACTTTTATATTAATTTTATTTCACATCCTGGGTGTATTAAAATTAAACTACGAAAAGTATATGAAAAAAGAAGGAAAATTCATATTTTTTTTAAAGCGATACTTATTCATATACTTGTATATTAATTTTAGCTCATATCCTGGTCTATTAAAATTAAACCACCAAAGTTTATGAGATATGAATGAAAATTCATATTTTTTTTTACAGTGTATAATTAAAAACTCCATAATAATAATTGATTGATTCAATTTTCTGTAAAAAATGAATTCAAACTAAGAATCGAATTAATTTTTGACAAGAAATTCAATTATTAAATTTATTATGAAAATTCAATTAGTAAAATTTTAATTGAAAAATATTGATACTTTTATTGTTAATGAATTGATAGAAATAAAAGTTAATTTTGTACCTTTCTTTATTTAAAAAAGCGAATAGGCCTACTTAATATTTCTCTATTCTTTAACAAAAACGTGTAAATCATTTTTCATTATGAATGGGACTAAGAGAAAAATTGTATTCATTGAATTTTGATAAGAAATTATTTGAATATTATTATAAATGAAAACCTTGGCAAAAATTGTTTCGATTTGTATCTTGAATGAAATTTTTACTTTCTTGTTTTAAAAGTGGAAATTTAATAGTATCACTTGTCCAGCAATGTTTAGGAGGGTTACTTTATTAACGCCACGCTGCGGAATCTATTACAGCACCTTTTGCTTCTTTTAATTGATTCTCATCAAAATGGCTATATTTTATTTTTCTCATTAAAAATATATTAATAATAATGTTATTAGACATTGATTAAAATGTAGCTTGCTTTCTTGAGGGTTCGTTCGTGTCTATTTCTTTCTATCCATTCACAAACAGTTCACCTTTGATATTTTCTTCTAGAAAATGTCGCAATTTTTTTTATCATTTAAATAAAATTTTATTCCTCATTTATATTTTATTATTATTAAATATTTTAATAAAATTAAAAAAAATTTTTTTTTTTTTCAAGATATTTAGTTAAAACTAAATTCTCACACCTTTATTTGTAAATCGATTAATTTTTCCTTTGATTCAAAAGGATATTTTATTATAAAATGCTACATACTCTTTCAATGTGAATCGTTGATTTTGAAAGCGAAGTTTACAAAAATAAAAAAATTGAAAGAATTAGATAACCTACTATAAAAAATTTGCCTTATTTTATCACTGAAATAATTATATTCAATATCAATATTAGTATATTAATAATAGTTGATAAATTATGATTAATGTTTTATTTTAGTAAATTATAAATAATAAGAATACAAAACACAAAAACTTGAATAAATAGATATAAAGCAATTGGGGGCTAGATTTTTCACTATAGTAATACTTCCTCGTTATATTAAGTTACGTTTAATTAATATATTGGTGGAAAATTAAAATTAAGGGAGTTGATAAGGAAATATGTGGAACCTTGGGAGAAGATGAAATGAAACGCAACTGGGAGTTGAAAGAATTCGTCCTTGACTCCTTAAGGATACTTTGAGGCTTTAAGGTAGCCCAAAGCGACGCCTCTTTTTGTTTCTATTAATAATTTCAACAAGCTCATGAATTCCATTTGCGGAAATCTCCGTGTTTGGGAAATTTATTTTACACTTTTCTGCTTTTCAACAAAAGGGTTGGAAAAGTTTTTTTTTCTCCCTCTTACCTATTGATACATTAAATAAAACAGAATGTATTAGTCATTTCATTCAGTGTCATATTTAGACAGATAGAGATGAAGACTCTCTCTTCAAGGTAATTATTTATTTAAATTCTATTTTTTCAATTAGCAAAATTAGACTAAAATCAGTTTGGATGAAAAATTTACATCTAATTTTATTTTTACTTATGTAAAACGAATCTTCCCTGAACTTTCTCATATTTCGATGGCGAACGCATGTCATAGATGACACCAGAGAAAATTCGACAAAAAATGTGATTTTTTTTATATCATAACGAAATTTATTTTATAAATTATATGTATATATTTTCGTTATTTATTTCTGTATCTATTTGAACTAACCTCGCGAATACAAAATGTGATCTATAATTAAAAACTCCCATAATAATAATAAGAATACAAACTACAAAAGCTTTAATAAACAAATGTATTGTATTTAACCAATTCCACAGAATGAAAATCAATTTGATTTTTATTTAGAAAGGTTACTTATTTAAAAATAAAGGATTTTTCAAGGGAGTTAATGAAAAAAAGGAGTGCCGAGGGGGGGGGGGAGAAAGAAACGAAAATGGCAATATAAAAATAACTTATGAATTTTTCGTTTTTTTTTTTTTTTTTTTTTTTTGCAAATTTCTCACAAAACATGTTTTATTAGAAATGGAACGTTTATGGGTCACTAGATGATGTGACCATCACTTCCCGTCTATATAATCAAAAACCTGCCAGGTGTAAATCCTCAAATAATAACATTAAAAAAAAATCTATAAATCATCATTAATAAAACTTAATATAGAAGTTGTAGCTTCCTTCATTTAAGAATTGAGTGAGACTCAATCGGTTCTCTAGGTCGATAACAAAGGCGTAACTAGGGGAGGCTTATTCCAAAATCTTATTGCTCCATAGGCCTAATCGATGAATGATACGCAATGGACAAATGCAACAAGTGGAACAAGGACGGATACAAGGGGGGGGGGGAGCAAAGGAGGTAATTACCTCCCCCGAGATTTGAAAAAAATACTTTTTTTTCGAAAAAAAAAAATTTATTTTGAATGTAAAATTTTAAAAATTAATACTAAAAAATTTGATTTGTATTTATATTCTGGCAAACAAGTACTGAATGCGCCTTTAAATTACCGAAATTAAGAAAAAATAGTGTGCTGTGCGACGAGTCACACCAGATCACCCCCCCCCCCCGAGAAACACCTCTGGATCCGCCCTTGGGCCTAAGGAATTTCGATTAATAAGAAAATGATTTTAATATAAAATTGTGTGATTCATTTTTTTTAAATTGAAATAAAATAAAAAAAATAATATCCCACATTTGAAATTTTACAATTACACGGATAAATTTGATCGTTTATTTTTAAATAGATATGATTAAATTTTAAATTTTATGAAATTAGATTTTTGATGAAATGTGAACAATTTCTGGAAAGTCTTGGCTTAGGTGTAAAGTGAGAACAGGTCTCCAAGGACAAATTTTATATTTAATCTCCTTATATATAATATTTGGGTGTGTGTGTGTGTGTCTAGGCCTATATCGTGTTCTCAATCCTGTGTCCTTTGCCTCAGAAAAGGCCTATTACATAAGCTTAGGCTTTGGCCCTATCAACATTAATGGTCCATTTTTCAATAAAAACCCGAACCAGCTCTAAGAGGATTTTGCTTGTGGAATTATTTTTAAATTTCGTTAGTCAAAATAAAAGGCAAATTGGAATTTGAAACGATGAATAAATCACAAATCAAAAGTCAATTTAATTGCCAAATGATGCTAACGGTTTAATTACATATACAATATATACGTAGAGTTAATTAAATTACAAAACATAAATATAGATAAATGAAATTGAGAGGAGATTCATTCTGATATAACATCAATTCGCAATAGGATTGGTGAAAACGAGAAGGCTGCAAATATAAAGTAAAATTATTTCTACTTTTTTTGCTGTCTCTAAATATTTAAAGTGAATTTTAATTAATATAATTTTCCTTAATTCATAACTCACCAAGAATTATAAAAAAAAAAATCCTTGTGTGGTTTTATGAAACCACGATGCAAGTGAAACTTTTTTTTCGATCGTAGGCCTTTAACTGAAAATGTTGAGAAAATTATTCAATTAAGGGTATTAATCGCGTTTTTAATCTTAACTTAATAATTGGAAAATGGGAAATCAATAGACTCTTGTTAAAAACTGAGAACAATATTTATTTAGCAATTGAAGATTTGAATCATTTTAAATTTTTTTTTAAATTATATTTTATCAATTTAAAAATTGAATAATTACATCTCCCAATTATTATTTTATAATTCGTCATGTATATTAACTCAACTTCAACTTTCCTATTTTTGTCGTCACGGCTTGTGACGTCATGGCTTGTAGCGTCACGGCCTTTGACGGCTTGTAACGCGACATGCTGATAGAAGAGCGAAAAAATTTGAGAGGATCAAATAAAAGTTTCACTTTAAAAAATTACTTAACATATTATCTTTAAACAATTTTGCAAAATGAAAATAAACATATTAAAGAGCATCTAAAAAATAATTTAATTTATGAATTTTAAACAAAATCATAGGAGCATATTTTGAGAAAATTAAAAAAAGCAAATCACTAAAGTACTAGAACTTTTTGGCCGATTTTATTCAAAACTTTCGTGTTACATACTACCCACGGGAGTACTGAAGTAATCCAGAATGTGTTTATTAAAGCTTTTTTATTATTATTATTATTATTATGGGAGTTTTTAATTATAGACCACATTTTGTTTTATTAATTATTTATTAAATATTTACTCCTTCTCCTGTCTATTTATTAAAAATATAAATACTGTACAACGTTTCGACTGCTTATTCTGCATTCGTTTTCAAGTACTTTACACTTGCTCCGACTCAAGTGAAGTTATCAAATTTGAATCCTCTACGTTTCTTCATTCTTGAGATATTTTGTTCACAGACAGATCTATATTTTTTTGAACTCAGCGATCCTCAAAAAATGTATTTCCATCAAAATCTCAATATGCATTAACTAGAACAATAAATCACATGAGAACTAGGAATCCTTTTCTTTTAAATATTGTATTAAATAATAGGAAAGTTGGTATAATAAATTTATTGACTGGTTATATGCATATCAGTAATTCCAGGAAGAAAATGCATTTGTGCATTACAAGCCATTCAATAAAACATGTTAATCAATTTATGCAAATTATTGTAATAGCAGAGAAACTAACGTTTGCTATTATTAAGAGAATAATTAATAATAGAAATGAAATATTATTGTTTACTCGAACGAGCAGATTACTTTAAGCTGCATAAAGGAACAAAAAACGAAGATTTTTGTTTACAACGAATTCCTGTTTGGAATTCATTTATCTCATAGTGAGTGACTTCATTATTGAGAGATCCTGAGCTAAGAAAGACACTTCTTTAAAATTCAAAAAAAATGCTAATTGGTACAGTGAGCACCACAATTAAGTTCCAACCTGAGAACAAGTCCCTTAAGGGGGTTCAGGAGCGACGTCTAAACGTACTTAAAAAAAAACTAGACTATTATAAGGAATTTTTCAATGCGGTTTTTTTATAAATGAATTAAATTAATAAGAGATTATTGGGACATCGAGTTATAATTTTTTTAATGACTTATTAAAAAATTATAGTAAATAATTTTTTTGTTATCAAGCAAATACAAAAAAACAATCAGTCCCAATAATCTTTAATTTTTTTTAAATTTAAAAATGAATTTATTGTTATTATTAATCACATATTAATTAAGAAATTTTTAAAATAAGCTTAGATGATTTATTTAAAATTCATCTGTCAAATGAGTTCAGCTTTCTTGCAATAGATGGCAGGCTAGTCTAACAGCTGATCCCCTTTTGGCCTATATCTCGCCTATATTTATATATTTTTATGCTTTTATAAAAGATACATAATATATAATAACATTTATAAAGTATTTATTGTTAAAAGATCAATGAAAATTAACCAAATGCATTAAATATTATTAGCTATCATTCTGACATCTCTTGGCAAATTTTTGAATTACTTGATATTTGGGCATACTTTTAATGACACACAACGCCATCTTAGCAGAAAAAACATGCGTAACCACTTCGCTCCCGAGGCCCCTTAAGTATATGGTATATAGTGAAATAATTTTAATGACAGATGATTTTATTTTACCTTTTCAAATTTAAAATATTTTCACTATATATCATATACTAAACTATATACTTAGGGCTTTTCCTCCCAGGTGGGAACATAATTTTGGTTCTCACTGTACGTATTTCGACACTCAGTAGAAGTAACTTACATGTAATTAAAATACTAAGTAGTACGAACGTTGTGTTGCTTAGAGACGATTTTCAGAGTCCTGAAAAAGGAGATTAAATTATCACCTTTATAATTAAAATATTTTTTATTAAATACAAAAAATATTTTTAATGGTCTCCATCCACTTACATTGTTTTCTAATTCCTCCCTATTGTCTAAGAGCTGTTTTCTATTTAATGATTTCATATTTATGCATTCTAGAAGCTCAGTCATTCAGCTAGGTATCGTATCCAGGCCACTGCTTCCCCAACTGGAATGGCGGAAGCGAAAAACAACAAAAACAAATATAAAACCGCCCTAAAGGGGTACCTAAGGTGGTTAGGTCTCATGTACTTTTAATAAAAATAATATTACGTGTAAATAAGGCAGTCAAGCATGAATAAAAAAGGAAAATTAATTTTCTGTCGTCGACGTTTCGTGCCTAATTAAGCAACAGATTTTCAGTTTATATTAAAAACAAATTTTTATTTTAATTAATGTATATACCTCGTAAATTTTCGAAATAAGTCACTAGTTTTGCAATTTTTTAAATTATAAATTATTTTCTTAAAATTACAAAATTTGACTTTTCTGTTAGCCCTCAGAAAAATAAAATTCTTTTTTTTTTATTCAGAACTCGCTGTCAAAAATCTTGTTTTCGACTGTCACGTCGATTATAACGAAAAACAAAATAAAATGGGGGGGGGGGGCATTCAGGGGGGCAGGTGCCATTGTGGGAGGGGGGCGCTTGACCCCCCCTAGCTCCCCCGTAGCACCGTCATTGAACCTGACAGTCTCTCGCCAATAATATTGCAAAGAGAATGTCTCTAAAAAAGTGTTTTACATTGTAGACCTGAGGATGACTCCTTAGAGGTCGAAACTGATAAAAATCTGTAATAAAGATATTAAATAAAGGAAAGAAGTAATTTTTTTTTCTTACTACAGACAACTGACTAGCTCAAGTAAAGATATTTTTAAACATTATTTTCTGTGACTGTTTCTACATAATTTAAATTTTAAGATCTGACTGAGAGGTCATTGAGTCCTTCGCGATTTGAGTTGAGGCTTCCTCGGGTAAAAAGACATGAAAAATAACATTAAATATTACAAAGGAACATAAATGTTAACTTATTCTACTTATCGCCAAAAGAACATTAATTACATCATGCATGAGTCGTTAACAAAAAAAAATGGCCGATAGAAAATATCATTTGTGAAATTTGGCCTGCTGAAAAGGACGCCTGATCTTGTAGATAAATATATTTGTTTGAAGTATTAATAGTATATAGGCCTAATTGACTGAAGTGGATAATATAGATAAAAGACACTTGTATAATTCTGAGATGAGTTCAATAGAAATTCATAAATTTTATTTTATTTAATGTCATTTTAAATCAATAAGCGGTTTGATATAAATATATTTGATATTAAAAAAAAAAATTAATCTTTCAAGTTGAATTTTGTCAATGATGTTATGCATCTAAACATCTAACAATTTATTTACATTTTAATAAAATTTCTAAACAAACAAAAATTGAGTGACATTTTATTAATCAAAATTTGCTAATCTTTATTAAATGCCCAAAAGCAAAATCAAGTTTAGAAGGAATTATTTTCGATAAACAAAATAAAGAAAAAAAGATAAATGATAAAAAACATTTTATTTTTATCTCCTTGCTTTATTTTTTATAATACAAACCTACGCATTTGATTATTAATTCATATTACTAAGAGAAGGTAGACAGCATGCAAATAACAAAAGTTTAAATATAATGTGTTGGTGAACAATTAGCAATCGATACAATTGTATCTATTATGAAAAATAAATATAAGCGTATTTTGTTGGTATTAGGAGGCTTGATCTGTATGTCTCAGAATAATAAAATCTGAAATTGTAATTATCACTCAAGCTGGCCAAATGGTGATCAGGCCGAGGACATTTAATAAATAAAAAAAAAAAAAAAAACTAGGTGTATTAATTGCTAATTAATTGTCCAATCCATTGATAGTTTTTCGTCCTGAAAGACGGAAGAAAATATTTAAAATTTTATTATTTGTTGGCTGCTAGTCTTTGCATCTTCCATCACAATCTCTGTATAGAGATTTATAAACAAAGGAAAATATTTATTTTTTGTTATCATGGCCTCCTATCCTTTATATGACGTACAAGAGTGAAGTGTTCTTCAAACAATTTTGAGGACAAAATTTTAAAGAACATCTAAAAAAATAATGGATTTATGAATTTTAATCCAAATATAGAAAATCGAAAAAAACTGAAAAAAGTACATCAGTAAAATATCAATATCAGTAGTATTTTTTAACAGATTTTGTTCGAAATTTTATTTTCTCTGGCGGGTACTTAACATAAAAATAAAAAATTTCAGCCTCTAGCTTATTTCCTTGCTTTATTTAGCTCAGACATGAATTAAAATTTTTATAGGTGATTTTATTGGAAATAATTTTTCAATAAATATTTGAATTAAAAGAATACAATTTTTTCCAGGACCCACTTTTTTGGATTATTGTGGGAGTTTTTAATTATAGATCACATTTTTGTATTAATTATTTATTAAAAATATAATTTTATTAATAATATTTTTTTCAAATTCAATATAAAAAATTCCTTTAAGCTCATGAACTCCAAAAGGGTGTTTATTAGAGGTTTTGAGGTTTGTATTATTATTATTATGGGAGTTTTTAATTATAGACCACATTTTTTAATAAATAATTAATACAAAAATGTGGTCTATAATTAAAAACTCCCATAATAATAATAAAACAAACCTCAAAATCTTTAATAAACACCTTTTTGGAGTTCATGAGTCTCAAAACGTGTATTTCCATATAAAATCTCGGCATCGTTTTTTCGGCATTAATGCAATACTTAAAATAGTATGATTTTATTGAAAATAATTTTTCAATAAATATTTGAATTAACAGAATACAATTTTTCCCAGGACCCACTTTTTTGGATTATTGTGGGAGTTTTAATAAATGGCCTAATTAATACAAAAATGTGATCTATAATTGGACCCTGTTATGCATTAGTGTGTCAAGCGCCAAAAAATTAAAAATTGAGTTAAGCACGGAATATTGTTTCAAATGCTATAATTAATAGTATTTTTATGAAACATGTCCTAAAAAAATTTATATATAATCTAATCAAAACAAAAAACTTTAATGTTAATTTTCTATAAGCTCGGTAGCTGGCGCTTGACACACTAATGCGTAACAGAGTCAAATTAAAAACTCCCATAATAATAATAAAACAAACCTCAAAATCTTTAATAAACAACTTTTTGGAGTTCATGAGCCTCAAAACGTGTATTTCCATATAAAATCTCGGCATCGTTTTTTCGGCATTAATGCAATACTTAAAATAGTATGATTTTATTGAAAATAATTTTTCAATAAATATTTGAATTATAAAAATAAAATTTTTGTAAAGAGTTAAGAATTTGACTCAACAGGACGCATATGTGCTGGTAAACTTTAATATTTTTTTTAATTCAATATAAAAAATTCCTTCATGCTTTGAATAAAAAATTAATTAGATAAATTAAAAAAAGTCTTCCGTGGATCTTTAATAGTATAAAAAGATCCTTTTACCATTAGTTGTTAAACACAAATTTGACCCTGGCTGTAATTAGTAATTAGCCTGTTAATTAGCAAAATCACGAGGGTCCTAATGGATCCTATTTTTTTTTTCAAATCAAACCATGACCAGATCAAAGCCTCACCTGGAATGGCTGATGACTTCACTGGCATCATCTTAATCATCATTATCATCAGCATCGGTTGGTCCATCGGATGTTGCAATCAGATCGCATGTAGCTGTTGGATTGCGATCCAACAATATAATTAAGTGCTCTTTTTTTCGACTTCCGGGATCACTTTCTCAAAGATCGACGATCAAATGCGTTTATTGTCAGGCCTTTCACTAACCGAACAAAAGTTTGCATCTAAGGGGCCGTCTTTATCTTTAAAAAAAATCTTTAATCAAATTTCATTTACCAAAAAGATTTTATGCATTCAAAAACGATTGTATTTTTTTCTCTAAAGAGAACGCTCTATAATTATTTTGATTACAATTCGTAAATATTAATTCTCCAATTTGAAAATTTGAATTATAGGATAGTAATCCATTTATTTTTTTGTTGTGTCTTTCAAAACTTTTTAAATTAAATATAGGGGTAAATTTAAAGTACAAAAGTAAAGTATGCTTCAGACAATTTTGAGAATATATGTTTTAAAGAGAATCTAAAAAATAATTGATTTACAAATTATTATGAGAATTTTTAATTATAGACCACATTTTTGTATTAAATATGTATTAAAAATATATAAATACTGTACAACGTTTCGACTGCCTATTCTGCAGCCGTTATCAAGTACTGTGCACTTGCTCCGACTCAAGAACTGAATTTTCCTAATAATAATATTTCAAACCACAAAAGCTAACATAAGCTTTATAATTAATCAATCGTTAGAACCAATTTTAAGAAAAAAAAAAAAAAACTGAAAAAGCACATCAGCAAACTACTAGTACTCTTTGGCCAATTTTGTTTAAAAAAAATCACCCCTCAGAGGGATGCCTAGCTTAAATATAAAATTTTAACTTGGTAGCTAAATTCCTTCATGATTTAAATTGAACACAGATACACACTCAGACAGCAGACCATGTTGCGGGCCCCACTTTTTTGGACTCAGAGCACCTCAAAACGTGTATTTCCATCAAAAACTCGACACCGCATTTTTGACATGAAACCAATACTTTCTTTCTATATATAGCCTAAATCTTTAACATATATATAGGCAAGAGAGAGAACAGATGATACAGTATTGGACAATACTAAGGTTTGCAAATGTCAATCTTTTAAGAATGAAATGTCCGCTTAATTTGATTTATTTTTAATTTTTTCATATTAATCCACGCGGAGGATTAAAAACAGGCGACGGGCTTTGTTTGCCGACCCCTGATGTTTCAATTTAAAAGTAAAGGAAATTTTTTGATAATTAAATTGTTTTATCCATTAGGTAATTTTGGTCATTCTTCAAATTTTAAATATCCGCCATTTTCGGTATCATTATGAAATTGCGCTAGGTCTCGTCTTTGTGAAAATCGGGTACTGTTAGGCCTACTTTAATGAAGTACTTTTTAAGTAACTTCTCGTGCCTGAGGTTCGCTTCCCGTCCCAAGCGAGAAAAATTTGTCATGATGGTGTCTAAATGTCGAAAAAAAATAAGTAAAAAAAAAAGAAAATTTTTTTTTAATTTTTCAGTAAATTTTATAAAATTTCTAATTATGTTTTCTAATTATGTTATATTCTATAATATTTTTAAAATATTTTTAATTAAAAATTTTTAAGAAAGTTGTCTTGTCATGTGCTAAATCATCGAACTCTTTTTTTTGTTTTTTTCAAGGCATTATTTTGTTTTCCCTTGCAAGGTAGGCAACCGAAATGACCATTTCTCTAATGAATTACTTGACCACTTTTCCTAGAAGATTTTAAGAGTAATTAATCGAAAAATACTCAGCAAAAACAAAGGAATTTATACAATAGATTCAACCGGATTACCCACTAGGCATACTCGGCTCGTGCCTAGGGGCCTCAAAATTTAAAAATATTTAAAAAAATTTTGTTAAATATGAAATTTTTATTTAAAAAATATTTTCTGAACCAAAATATAAAAAATATATTCTGTTATGATTTATGAATACTTTTTTTCTGTCTGTAATTGTAAGTCTTCTCTGTAACTCCATTTAAAAATAAAGTACAATTTGCCAATTTTCTTTTATTTTTTAAAATTTTAAATGGGTAGTGATAGTGGGTAGAACAAAAAATATTTGCATATACAATATCAAGGAGGGGGGGCAAACATAAAGTGCCTAGAGGCTCCAGACGACCTTAATCCGCCACTGAATAAATTAATAAAGAATAAAAAAATTATATATTCATAGAAATTTCAAAATCCTACTTTTGTTTAAATTTTATTTCATTAAAAAACAGTTACCTCAATAATGTAAAATTATCTTTTATTTATACAATAAATGGACAGTTTAGTTTATTTGTTGAAATTAACTATTTAAAATTTCTTTGCTTATAAATAAATATTAAAATACAAAAAAAGATTCGTTCGATTTTTGACCTAAGAAAAGAAAACAAAATAGAAATATCAAGAGATCTTGAAGAGAGTAAACACCAAACACCCTTCTTGCAAAATAAATAAATAAAATAAGCATCTTTTTTCCCAGAAGAAAAATACATTTTTTACCACAAACAAATTTAAAAATTATTCCATATCACTAATTTTTTACTTTCTCTTATGTATAATATATAGGGGAAATAAACTGTAGATGGAAAAACTGTTGAGAAGGAGGTCTCGAAAATTTGGGATTAAATTTAAATACAACAATAGGAAAAGCATAAATCTCTTACCTATTTATGTAATACATAGAGAGAAAGTATTGCGGTCATGTCAAAAATTTGATGTCGAGATTTTGATGGAAATGCATGTTTTGAGGAGCCTGAGTCCAAAAAAGTGAGTCCCGCAAATTGGTCTGTGTGTATGGACATTTTTAAGCATGAAGGGAATGAGCTTCTCATCTCTGTCTAAAAAAAATGTATTTTATATTCAATACAATATATATAATATTTTTTCTCAGTTCCTGGTGATGTCATCTGCAATCTTTTCCTATCGAGAGATATTTTAAAAGAAAATTTAAATATTTATATTGCATGATATAAGAAATAATTTAAATAATTTATTTAATTCCTACAAAATATTTCAATAATTATTATTGTAATCAAATATACCCTATTAAATCACATGAAAATAATTTTACAAAATAGACAAATTTCAAGCTGAATTTTTATTTTTTAAATAAAGAGATAATCCAATTGTTTTTGTAAGCTGTAACCTTGAGCCGCTTACGCCCTTCCCCCTCCACAAAATATAATTTACTGCGTTCAACCTCCGTTAACAAACATGAAGAGTAAAGTAGCCATAAACAAATGCAATTCTGGAACTGGTTTCAGGGGATCAGCGACAACGCAATACTTTAAATGCAACTAACACTATTGCAGAAACCGTTTATGACATTTTTATTAAAGCAAGCGAAAGTAAATCAAGTATAAAATTTCAATGGGCAGGCCTATCCAAAAAATTTAAATACATATTTATGCTCGAATATATACTGTTTATATGATTGGTGTTTATATATTGAGATGATATATTAATATATTAAGTTATTTAATTTCACATTTTTTTATTTTTCAATAAAAATAAAAATTTAAAATAATACACCTCCAGTTTTTGTCTCCATAGAGATGAATTTTGTTAATTAATTTTAAACTGGTAACCGTTGGCTTTATGCTTTAATAGGAGAATTAAATTCAAGTATGATACACAAGGTTTTTTTGTTTCAATTATTTATTTATTTAACACTTTATACGTATTTTGACACCATATGTCATCATTAAAGTGAATTACATACTGGCAGTATGTAATACACTTCCGATGATGACACATATGGTGTCAAAATACGTATAAAGTGTTAAATAAATAAATAATTGAAACAAAAAAACCTTGTGAATCATACTTAAATTTAATTCTCCTATTAAAGATGAATTTTGAATTGTTTAACTCATTTTAAAATATAGAATAGCCTCTAGCAAAAAACTTTGCCTATAAATGATAACGATTTTAGGAAAAACAATTGTCATTTAATAATTAATGTTATTATGGGAGTTTTAAATTATAGATCACATTTTATATTAGGTACTTATTTATTTAAAAGAAAAATATATAAATACTGTACAACGTTTCGACTGCTTATTCTGCAGACGTTTTCAAGTACTGTGCACTTGCTCAGACTCAAGTAAACTAACCTTAAAGGGATGATATTAAAATTATTATACTAAAGGAATTTATTATTTATCAATACCTAATTAGGCTATATTTAGATTTATAGCAAGCGCATGTAATTTTTGTTGTTTTGAATTAAGCAACTAAAATAATATTCACTTTTTGTTTCGATAAATGATTATTATATTAATAATAGGCTAAGAGAAAGTAAAAATATTATGAAAAGTATTGTTACATGGATGCTGGGGGTCCCTAGAATTTGATCATTGTCACAAGGGTTCCCTTAGAGCAGTGGTTCCCAACTACCGCACCCAAGGGTGCCGCAAGAATGCCTAAGGGGTGCCGCGAAATATTTAGAAAAAATAAAAATAAAGATACGGAAAAAACAAAGGAAATATTTTTGGGAGGGCAGGAAAATTTCTTGCCAAGGCGGCAAAAATTTCGTTCCCTAAAAAAAAAAAAAAGGTAAAATGATTTTCACAAGAGGGGAAAAATTTTCCGGAGGGCGGAAAAAATTTCGTTTTGCTAGGAAAAAAAGGAAGGGTGCCCCTAGTGTGTAATGTTATTCCCAAAGCACCTTTGGGGTGCCGTGGACTTCAAAAGGTTGGGAAACACTGCCTTAGAGTGAAAAAGTTGGGAAAAGGCTGCTTTAAAATAATAAAAAATTTCAGTCAAATCCAAATGGTGTACTAAATAATAAGAAAATTTATTTCTTTTTGTTGTAGTAAAAGCTAGTCTTGTTATTTGTAAGAAACCCTAGTTATAGTTTCAATTAATAAAATAAGCAACGATGTTGTAAAACTTTACCGCTCTTCTTAATCAGAGCTAATGATTAAAACCATCATAACTTCTCTAACTTTGTTTTTTTATTTTTTTGAAGACTTAACTTGGGGTCACCGTCCACAGTGAAATCTTATCTAGTACATTATCTCTTCTATACTGAGTGTATTCATTAGTAACACCAATGAAATTTATAAATACTATTTTTTTGCTAGCTCTGGAATGCGGCTACCAATTGCACTTGGGGCCATCAGATATTTCAACACTCCAAGGTTACAATAAAGGGAAGATCCGTTAAAAATTCGTGATCAAATAAATAAGTATTAAAAAAAAAAAAGTTTAGAATATCGAATGGATTCCAATTAGGAATTAATTGGAGGAGGACTCGGATTCTTTCCATCTGGAGTCGGGTATCCGGAGAAAACGGCGACCTTCGGATGGTCTCTGGAGCCCAAGGACTTTTTACTGTTCCGGTTCTGAGCCACCAGATCGCCACACAAAAACCTTTTAAATCGAAAATAAAAAAAAAGCAATATTAATAAATAAATAGAATAGTATTGCGCATTAGGTTTGTGCCGGGACAATGGCGGACGTCCAGCGGAGAAGTTCACAATCAGGTATTTATGTCCATCATAAATTAAGTAACAACGAATACAAACAGAAAAGAGAATTAATATTCTCATTAAAATTTATTTATACCCTCTATACTCGTCTATTAACTACATAATCATCTTAAAAACTAATCTTATGGGTTATAAGCTTAAAAAAATATACGGTATTGTGTTAAATTATATACACCCAGCCCAGGGGCTTGCATCTTGTAAATGGCGACTACGAGTTATCAGAGCCAATGCTGTCATTTTTACTAGTCTATACCTTTAATCCAGTCTTCATCACGCCGCGCGACGGGCCGGTTTTCTTCATTTCGTGATCGAATAGAAATAATGGCTAAGAAAAGAAAGAGATTGTGATATTGGTATTATTTGCAGGTATTTTGTTGCCGAATATGTTATATCCATCCAATCTTCTGCTTTCCTCACTTTATTTTTTTCAATAAATTAAAGATGGCTCTAATTGAAATCTGTTATATTTGTTCCGGGGGTGTGAATTTTTTCATTTCTCTATTCTTTAATCAACAGCCAATTTTATTGAAGAGTCGCTCTTTTTGAAAACAATTTAAATCGCCAGCTTCTGGCTTCTGAAAAAGAATCTTTTTAAAATATACTTTTTAAGCGAGTGAAAAGATGACTTTTCATACATTTTTATTTTTTACAGAAAGTCTCTCTTTTTAAGAAAAAAAAATACAACATAAAGGCTTACTTAATTCACTCTAAAGTAAAGAGCTAAAAGAGAAAAAAAATTGAGAGAGCTTTTAATAAAAATTCACTATTATTAATATATTCTCAAAGATATATTTATAGCAGAAAAGACACAAATATAATAATTAAGATTAAGGATTATTGATAATTTAAAATGATTATTTTCAAAGCCTCTCTGTAATAAAATAAAATTTTTTTGACTTTTCCGTATGTCGACATTGGAGGTCATCACTTGGAATAGGTATATGTATTAGTAGTATTTCGCATCTTAGATTACGCAACTATTTTGAAACAAATGATGGATGGTATTATAAATGGTCAAGTCTAACCAGAGAGCAAGCGTGGCGAGACTCTCGTCATCATCCTTTTAATCATCGATCCTAATGATCCTGAAGGCTGCCTGGTTGGTTGCATGTTACAGATTCATTTTTGACGGCGCCATTTCAGCCTTGAAGCGATATGTCCGGATACATGGGACTGACAGACATACATTTTGATGGAGAAAAGTTTTGCCCAGAAATTAAATCCAGGTCATAAAATTAGCCAACATCTTTTGGAGGCCAGAATCACTCTTTTAGCCCTTTTGGAATGGAAATATCGCAATTATTAATTGTATTAGACGATCATGGCCGTCGAAATTATTAAATTGTATTGAAGGACTTCAACTAGATCTTTCTAAATTAAATTCTGGAAAAAATGAAGCCTTCGTCAAAACGATATTGAGAGCTTTTTTTTTTTTAGTAATATTTTCGCAAGAAAAAAATTCTTCGATATCAAGCATCATGAATAAAATCATTCCAGTTGGTAAGTGATTTAGTACCATTAATTTTAAATGAGGGTATGAAATTATTAGAAGGAATCTGAGATCGAGAAACTCATGGTCGCCACCATTATTTTCCAATAGATCTATATATTTATAATATTTTATTTTTTTTTTTTTTTTTTTTTTTTTTTTATTAACTTAAATAGCTGACAAAATGAAAGTCTCTCAAATCAAGATGGCCAATTTTTCCTTCGACGATATGAACAAATTTGAGAAGTTTTTATATTATCATGAACTGAAAAACATTTTTTTCTAATAAAAAAAATTACTAATCAAACTGCCGAGTGCCTAGAGGTAAGGCTTGTTGAGTACAAAGCGACAGATCCGTTGTCCGATTGCTGGCGGTGCCTACTTTTTTGGTTGTTGATTTTTATTAATAGTATGTTTTAACACATTATTTCAGATTATTATATTGTTTTAAATATATGTTAATCCAAATTTTAAATTTCTCCCTCAAATGTATTTTTTTTTCTTCTTCTTGAAGGTCAGAATTCCAATTGTTTTTGTTGTTTGAATTTTATTAAAAAAAAAAAAAAAATATTTCATTGTTCTTTTCAATCAAATAATTAATTACGTCTATGGAATTATTATTATATATAGTTCTTAGAAAATTACATAAGTAAAAAATGATGTTTTGTCATTCAGATATTTTCCTTATTTGCCTCTTTTTTTCTAATTAAATGTAAAATTTATAAAAAATTATTGTTCTTACTCTCGCCCTAAGGATAATTGAGGTACGAGGCAGCCCAGCGCATGCAAAAATTGCAAATTTAATAACGAAGTGTTTATTAAAGCTCTTGGGTTTTGTATTGTTATTATTTTGGGATTATTAATTATTTATTAAAAATATAAATACTGTACAAAGTTTCGACTGCTTTATTCTGTAGTAGTACAATTTTATATTTTAAATAAATAATTAATTCAAAATCTTCTTCTTTCTTCGCCTGAATCCTGTGATGCGGGGTCGGCGGAGGTTTTTTGCGACAGGAAGGAATACAACAGGCCGGCCCGTCGCACGATCTAACTGCCTGTTGAAAATATAGAAGGAAGGGACAGACATGCAGAGAACAGGACTGCCAGCCCCAGCTCGGGAAGCTCGTGGTCGCCATCCACAAGATGTGGGCATAAATAATTAATTCAAAATGTGGTCTATAATTAAAAACTCCCATAATATTATTAACGAAGTCTTCTTTTCTACTCAAAATGTACTACTGGAATAATCGAAAAAGGAAATCAAAGTTTTTCAAAAGGGGTTTGTTTATTACTACTAATTTCCCTTGACCTATGGCTCAGAGGAAATTTGGCTTCTGGTGACAAAGGTCGAGGGTTCACATCCCGTCCCAGGCGAAGAATTTATTTCAATTCATATGAATACCATTCAAGGTCTAAATGGCCTCAGATGCCGAAAAATACCTTAAAAAAATTAGAAAAAAAAATATTACCTCTATTATGACTTTATGACAAAATAAATATTGTGTCTAACTTCATGAGAATGAGTGTAGATAGCTTTGACATCGTTGTATATAAAATGCACGAAACTGACCCTTAGAGGTTAGCTCACTTGAGCCGGAGCAAGTGCACAGGACTTGAAAACGATTGTAGAATAAGTAGTCGAAACGTTGTACAGTATTTATATTTTTAATAAATAATTAATACAAAATGTAGTCTATTATGAAAAACTCCCATAATAATATTTCAAACCACAAAAGCTTTAATAAACACATTCGTGATAAATATTCTATTTCCCCCCTAATAAAAATTATTTTACTACCTGTCTACTTGCCGATGGGGGTGCATGCCCCCTTCCACTTGCCCAGGAATGTCCCCGTCAAATCAAGGACAAGACAAATAGGATATAAAGTGGTTGCCATATTATCAGATATTACTAAGCTAAGGCGTCAAGACAGTGCCTATTCTAGTCAATCAGAAAGTTTGTTTTGAACGTCATTATTGGTGTACTTTGTCTATGATTTTTTAAAGCATTTTAAATGTACTTGAAAACGACTGCAGAATAAGCAGTCGAAACGTCGTACAGTAATTATATTTTTAATACATAATTAATACAAAATGTGGTCTATAATTCAATCTCAGAATATAAAATCATTCATTTAATTACTTAAATTCAATATTATTAATTAAATAAAGAAACATTTTAAAGAAGAATTTAGATAAATTGATTTTTATTACTTAATAATATTTTTTATTAAAAAAATGTTAATATTTATAGATTACAGGTAATATATGATAAATTAAAGTTACAAATGTTTATTAAATACTAACGTTTCATAAATGAGGACAATGATGAGAGCGACTCAAAGAAATGAAAGAAGAGAGAGGATCAATGAAATAAAAAATATTTCCTTTCCTTTCTTTTTAACGTGAGGTAATATACAAAAGTTAGATAAGAATTTATTATCTGAGATGCTGTGAGAGAAAGAGGGGGGGGGGAGAGAATTTGGTCCATTCCTTGATGGCAAGCTACATTTACAATTAATGACATATGTCTTTTCTCAATTAAATTTGGCTAATTTTATTCGTTAATAAAATTGCCTGGACTTCTTTATTATTATTATTTTTTTTTTTTTTTGAAGCTTTCTTTACTTTATGTCATCCACAAAAGAAATAAAAAATGTTAATCCTGAAAGCCTGAAGGAGCTTTTATGAGTTGTCCATTAAAAATAAAACCATCTCCTTTTTCATATCAATTTATTAAGCATTTCATTAATCAAAGAGTCAATTTAATAGATGTTACCAAATTTTCTATAAAATCTCTATAAAATTCTTTTATATATGCAAAGTGTAGGCCTATATATTTTATTATAATTTAAAGCCCACTTTACACTTCTCCTTTTAGAGTCGGGAAAGATAGTCAGTACAGTCTGACTGTTCGACCACTAGAAAAGAGACTGGTAAAAAATTAATCATAACTCGGGTAAAACACCAAAAACTGAGTAGACACGTACGTGAAAGTGGATCCACACCTGGAATGGTTAGACTACCCTTGTGAGCCAATTTTCAGAAAGCGTGTCATTGGCGAATATTATTACTGATATATGAGGAACCAAGAAAACTATTATTGTTATGGGAGTTATTAATTATAGACCACATTTTGTATTAATTATTTATTTAAAAAATATAAATACTGCTTATATCTGCATTCGAAACTCGAGTGAACTTGAGTCGGAGCAAGTGCACAGTACTTGAAAACGACTGCAGAATAAGCAGTCGAAACGTCGTACAGTAATTATATTTTTAATACATAATGAATACAAAATATCGTCTATAATTCAAATCTTAGAATATAAAATCATTCATTAAATTACTTAAATTCAATAATAGCTTTTATTTTTCTTTTACAAATTTATTATTTAAATAAAGAAACGTTTTAAAGAAGAATTTAGATAAATTGAAGGAAAAGGGGAGCTGAGTAAAGTCCATTTCAAACAAAATGGATTAGCAATACATTGGAGCCAGAAAAGACGCACAAGTTAGTTCAGGTCCGGTCCCAGCATATCTCCATTGAACACAGAGCTTAGGCCAACTCAGGTCAAGTTCAGACAGGTTTCGGTGTATGCTCGCCTTGGTTACCTAATTCCCATAATAAATTTGAATTTTAAGAGAAAAAACTATTAATATAAAATTTGGGCTAAGCGAAAAATTTGTAAAGAAAATGAAAATTTATAAATTAGGGGTATATATTAAATTTGTAAAATAGCAAATACAAGAGTAGTGAGCTCATCTTAGACTATTAGTCTAACTCAAATGAGTTAAAAATTTGTTCGACTTTTTGTTCAAACAAAATTTTTTAGTCTCTTTTTAAATGCTATTAAGATATTGAAAGATATGCATGCTAGTAGTTTAACATTAATTTAATATTTCTCAACCCTTTTCCTCTTTTTTTTAATATGGTTAGTAATGTAAAGGGTAGATGAAAATCCCAAAATATTACATAAATAAAAGAATACACCTTCTTTTGCTCTCCTAGTTGAACGGGGGGCTAATTGAGAGCTCTGCGGTTGTAATATCAATATAGGAACAAAATAATTATCAAATGGAAGAAGGTAGGATAAAGGAATAAAAAAAGAGGAGCAACAGGAGATTAGCCCCTTTGATGATTATACTCGGAATTTCTTCGAATATTCGCCAATAAAAGAACTGATGTCTGCTGTTTTTTTTTTCTTTATCCTTTTAAATTTATAAAAAGTTTTATAAAATTTATACTTTTCATTTGGTGGTTTTAACCCCGAAGGTTTTCATTTGTCATTTGTTCGTTTCAAGTTTGCAAAACATGTTTTTGTGTTCTCTTAGTAACAAGACTAAATAGAAATCTGACACCCACGATTCTGATTAATTAATAATTAATCATCCCAAGTTGCATTGGGGAGACGAAAGAGATGCAATCCCGTTAACCACGATTATTTTAATAAAATTCTAAATAAATAAATATTTTTTTTATATCGTGATCCACTTGCTGCACGATTTTCTTGGTGAATATTTATCGAAAGTAACTAAAGAGAAAGAAATAAGTAAAGTTGAGGGGTGGATGTCAGGATGTGGATAATCCGATCAGGAACTTCAGAACCGAGGTAGCAGGAAATCCGACATCGATCAGCGAAGAAGACTTTTCAGATTCGTTTAATATTTCATTTCATGGTTATTTTGTCTTCTTGAAAAATATAATTCTTCTTTCTTATATATTAATATTTAAATTTAAAAATAATATTACTGGTAAATAAGAATTAGAAAAGAAGAAATGTCAGCCAGTTCTATTCTTTGTATTGACCTAGTAATTTATATTTCAGCCAATCCATTCTATATATTTACATCGAAAATTATTTAAACCTAGACAAATAATTTCTAATTCCAAGAAAGGCAAATTCACATCTACACAATTTTCATTTGACATTTTTCCAATTGAGAGTTGATTTATATAAATTATAGATGCTACTCTGTTGAGTCTACTATCTGTAGGGTTACCAGATGTCCCGATTTCGTCCGGATTTGGAACACGTCCGGTTTGATCCGAAAAATGTCCTGATTTTACTAATATGAACCGAAAACGTGGCCAAAATGCAGGGAAAATTTACACAAAAAAAAACAGTCGTCTGTCCAGATCTAGCCTTACTAAAATATGGTAACCCTAACTATCTGCTATTCTTAAGTTCAATTTCTGTATTCTGTATGAAGTTAACACTTATTCTTTTTTACTTTACCGTATAAGTACAGAAACCGTCAAAAAATTCGACATTGAGATTTTAATGATTCCAAAAAATTCATTTTTGGAATTGTGTCTCTGTGGGAGGTGAACACGCAACCAGCCAGATCAAAGAGATTTGATATGCATTTCTTACTCCTTTTTATTCTTTCAGGTTTATTCGAATAGTTTTTGAGATAATCAACCCAGGAAAATATATCCTCCCAATTTTGAAAAAAAAAAGAATCCAACAAGTGTCAATAAAAAAAAATGTAAATATAAACTTGTTTCTTCTATCATTTTTTCAGAAATCACGCATTTGTAGGGTAAGCCTATACGAGAAAGCCTAGAGGATGTCATTTCCGATTTATTTGGACAAAAATTGAAAAGCATTTCACTATAAGTTTTTTACTGAAATTCAAATTCAGGATATTATGATATATCTGCTATGTTCGATAACAACAATGGATAGATCAGTTCCCAATTAGGTGTGTTCAAAGCCTAATATTTCATATGAGTTTTCAAGAAAGTTTAAGAAAGATGTCTAAAAATTATTTTACCTATTGAAAAATTAAGGAAATCTAATCTCTATCTAATCATAAAATAATGATATTTAAAACTATTGATTTAATTTTAAAATTTAAATTTTTCATAGATTTAACAAATTATTATTTTTGCTGGTGGACCAAGTGTCCTCCATAAGTTAAAACGGGGATCTCCAGTCATCGTTGATTCTTCTGCACCATGCCTTTAGCCAATGGAAAATTTTCAAAAATAAAAGTTTTAATTTTTTCCCATTATGATGCCTCCAAAAAAAAAAAAACAATTTATAAAAAGCGCGGGGGAGTAATTTTATCTTCAATATTATTTTTTTATAATAAATAAATAAATAAATAAATAATTTATGCAATATTAATAAAATGAATGTTTTTTATATGTGTATAAATATTAGCATAATTTATATATATAAATATTTTGCATGAAAAAAAAAATGATTTGAGTTTTCAGTCAAGCGCAAGTGAAACCACATGTTAACTCACACTCAACATGTGGCTCAATGTGAGGCTGATCAAAAAAAAAAAAAAAAATAAAAAAAACAAAAAACATTGGAAAAAATTATTAATCCTTGACAATAATAATAAAAATAAATATATAAATTAGTTTTAATATATTAAATATTTAATATATTAAAACTTCATATATGAAATTTTCTATGATTTGAATTTAAATTTTCATTTAAATTAAAAAAAATTTAACTATTTATTATGAAAGCGAAAATCACTTTCAGTAGGATTCCGAAATACCGTAACTACAAAAATGTGTATTCACTGTTTGTTTAAAAATTTATTAAATAGATTATAATTAAAGGCCGGACAAAAAAGCACAAAAATATGGAAAAAAGTGCTTAAAAATGTCTTAAATAAAAAATTGTTATTCAACAACAATAAGCATAAAATTGAAAAAAAAAGGATCTCATATGCAACTTTAGAAAAAATCTACTCATACCAATGGTGGATACAAGGGGGAAGTAAAGGGGGTAATTACCCCCCCCCGAGATTTGAGAAAAATATTTTTTCTGGAAGTAAGAGAAAGTCGTGTGCAGTGCGGTCCGTCCCACGAGATTACCCCCCCCTAAAACTTCTCTGGATCCACCCTTAACTCATACCTTACTAGTAAATTATGCCGCAGGCGGGCCCGAGCCAGATTAGGGGGGTCCAGGGGGAAAAGCCCGCCGAAGGCCGAAGGATTTGCTTTACATGAACCTTTTTGCTCAATAATATTTTGAATTATTTTTAAAAATTATATAAATATAGGTAAAAAAATTTCAAATAAGCACGAAAAAGAAAAAAAAGCATAAAATTTCAAAAAAGCAATCTCAATACTCTTAGTTTTGCGTAATTTTTGTAGAAAATTAAATATCTAATTGTTGCTTATAAAATCCAGCAAAAGCATTTTGCTTAAAATCCTGTTTTTAATTATTATGAAAGCAAAATTTTATTTCCGTATGATTCCAAAATAACTACAAAAATGTCTATTCACTGTTCATAAATTTATTAAATAGGTTATAACATATATTTTTTATTTAAAAAAAGGTATCAACTATCTTATAAATTGAAAATTTTGCTCGCTACGTTGAACTCATATTGATATGTGTAATGAGATATATTGTTCATTTCTCAATTGCCTAGATATAGAATAGGTTCTTTCAAGTTGCGATAACGAGGCCTGGAACATTCTGGCCGAGGCGAGAATCGATCCTACGCCTACGCCTACGCACTTCTGCGGATCCAAGAGAAATACATTTTATCCAATTTTTCCTTCATTCATATAAAAGTTCTCTAAAAAAAAAAAAATACAAACTTCATATTTTTATATTATATGACGCGCGCCTCAATCACTGATCTGTGGTCAGTAGGGCCTTAAAAAAATAATCGATAATTAAAAATTGATTATGGAGCTTAACCCCCCCATTTTTTCAGAACTGATTATTAAATTTGAAATAATATGTTACCATTTTCAACTTATTTGCATATAATATAACAAATGATTTGGCTTTTCATTCAATATGCTAATCATCTGACCACAAATATTTTTGAAATTTTTTCCTCTTTAGTACTAGAGTACTGGAGTATTTTTGAATACCTGTATCTCGCATTGCGGGGTCAACAGCCAAAATGTTGTGACTGAGTAAACAAACAAGCCGGCCTGTTTGGGGGACACGCTAATGCAGGTTTCAAAGGAACAGAAGAAATACCGGCCTTAGCTCGGGTAAATTGCGATTGCCGACCAGGGATGCAGCATGTGTATGACACGGTGTGATCCTCTGAATTATATATATATTTTTTTTAATTAGAATTCAAATGTATTTATTCATTTGAAACGAACATATTTTTTTCCGCGGACATACCGAAACATCGAAAAACATCGAAAAAAAAATCCCCTGGTAGTTTTAATCCTTAATTTTAATTTTAAGATCTTCCTCGATCGTTGAATTTTTCACATTTAAATAACGCAAAAATCATTGTATTTTTTTTTTATTGTTATCAGTTCGTGAAAATTGTCATATTTTCTTTGTTATTAATAAAACGGCTGAAGATACAATAAAAAACATAAGAAAAAACTTTCAGAGAATTAAATCTTCTACAAAAAATGTCCTATGAAATATTTAGCTCAAGTTATTCACAAGATATATTCAGTTTAGTATATTGAAAATTGAAAAAATTTATTAAATTTCAACTTTTATTGTTTTATTTCTTAAATAGATTTTACTGAATATATTTTGCGAACACACTTGAGTTAAATATTTCATAGAACATTTTTTGTAGAAAATTTAATTTCCTACAATTTTTACATTACGTTATTTATTGTATCTTCAGCCGTTTTATTAATAACGAGGAAAATATAACAATTTTCATGAAAATTCATGGAAATAGGACTTTCGAGGCCGACACCAACGTTTAAGTAACAATAAAATAATACTGGACATCCTATAGAGTGTCTAATACACTACAGATTGTGACTAATCACATTGAAAAATCATAAAACCTAACTGAGCTATAACAATTAAAAAAAACAATGATTTACATTTTATTTAAGTGGGAAAAATTCAACGATAGAGAGGAAGTACTTAGAATTAAAATTAAGGGCTGAAACTTCTAAGAAATATTTTTTCGATGTTTGGAACAATATTTCAGTGTGTCCGCGAAAATAAAAAATGTCAGTTTCAAATGAAACATCTAATTTATATATACGTTATTCAATAATAATATTAAAACTCTTTAAATACAGTATGTGTAGGTATTTGATAATAAAAATGAATCGAATACTTTCTCTCTATATATTTCATATATAGGGTAAGAGAAAGTAATAATAGGCAAACATGTTTGACCAGAAGCGAGAGGGGAGGTAGCGAATTCTCTCTCTCTCTTCACCCTGAGACACTAGCCGATTATTTCCCATAATCGATTCTTTTCCATAATCGCCCCTTGTAGTCAGTAGACATTTCACGATTAGAGTACCAAAATAAAATAAAAACTAAAATATATTAAAAAGAAAATAAATAATGAAAAATATTTTTAAAAATGATACAAAAACATCGGATATTGCGGGAACCATTTCGATAATTTCGTTATTATTATTTTTTTATATTTAAATTAACAAAAATCAATATTTTTATAATTAACCACAAAATCCGCATCCTTTTTTTTTGAATGTTATGTAAATACTCATCCCAGTGAAACTAAGTATAAATATTTAATTAAATAAATGTTTTTTTATTTCACTTTTAATAGAAATAAACAAGTTTAATAAATTCTAAAGTTTTAAAAATTCCGAATATCGAATAAAAAAATAAACTTAATTTTTTCAGTTTTTGTTTCCAATGATAAAAGGACTTTGCTGACGCCTTTATTTTGTTATCCAAGAATGTCCATTGACGTTAATAATTTTCAAACAAAGGACATGTAAAACAAATTTTCCAACCATTCAATAAATAAATATTCATTTCTTTCTGACATATTCAAATATTTCATTTATTTATAAACAAAATAAAAGACGGAATAAAAAAAATCTTGAAATTCATTAATAAACGTCATAGATTCAAGTTTCTTTAGGATCCGACCGAAGTCTCGGTTTCGGTTTCGGCTAAAAACCAGCCGAAAATTCGGCCTGGTCGAAACCTGAGTTTGAAAAGATGGGATGAGAAAAAAAAGTCGAATGATTTTTGCAACAGGGAAAAACTGGAGTGATTTTTGAGTCACGAGGGAAATTTAGGCTACTTAAAAAAAAAAAAGTAAAATGATATGAATTTTGTATAAGAAATTTTAAGAAAAAGTTTAGACAAGTTTCTGTTTTGGTTACAGTTTCGACCGAAGCTAAAATTGAAGCCGAAATTCGGTTTCAATTGAAAATCTTGTTTCAGTCGGACCCTAATAATCTTATAAATATTCGATTTTTGAGAAAAACTCACGGCCGGATCTTTATGGGCTGCAGCTCAGAGCCCCCGAGATATAAAGGACCCCCACCACCATTGAAGACAATGGACAATATTGTGAATTTGAAAAATAATTTAAAATTTTAAAAATAATGTTGGCAACCCTGAGCTGTGCGCCTATCCAACGGTTCGGGGGATTTCCAGACGCTCGTTTTCGGTGTATTTTCTCGCAAATGCATTCAGTCGCACTCGAACAAGTGTTATTGTTTTAGTATTTTGTTTAGATTATTTTTAAGACATAACTTGGAAATAATAAAGACCGGACCTTACTTTTATTTTATTTATAATTGAAAGTAATCAGAACAAGATAAGATTGCTTGTTTTTGATAATTAAATATAAAGAAAAAATAGCTACCAATCTATCCGGGAACCAGAAGCGAATATAAGGAGCCGAGGGCCCCCTCAAAATGTTTCACATGTATCTTCACATATCTAGCCAATTTCTATATAAAAATATAGAACAAAAGTAGCATAAACAAAAGCAGGAGAAAAGAAATATATTTATATATAAGCATTTTACTTTCTCTTACCCTATATATGAAATATATAGAGAGAGAAAGTATTGCGATCATGTCAAAAATTCGATGTCGAGATTTTGATGGATATACATGTTTTGAGGTCCCCTGAGTCCAAAAAGTGGGTCCCGCAAATTGGTCTGTGTGTGTGTATGTATGTATGTATGTGTGTGTGTCTGTATGTGTGGACAGATTTTTAGCATGAAGGAGTTGAGCTACCGGGTTGAAATTTTATATTTAACTTAAGTACCTTTGAAGAATCTCAAAATAAGCTTTTGAACAAAATCGGCCAAAAAGTACTAGTACTTTACTGATGTACTTTTTCAGTTTTTTTCGATTTTCTCAAAATTCCCTCCAAGGATTTTTTAAAATTCATAAATGAACTATTTTTTAGATGCTCTTTAAAATGTATATTCTCATTTTGCCGTTGAAATCTTCTGAAGACCACTTTACTCTTGTTCTTCATAGGAAAGATAGAAATGGTTGCCATGGTAACGGAATTTAAATCTTTTTCTTTTTATTAGATTAAAAATCAATTATTATTTAAATTCCCATTTATTTTTATTTTATTTGTGTCTTTAATTGCTTAGGAGAAAAACATATATCTCTCTCTCTCTCCACTTGCAAACATTATCGCCTGTCTCTCCGCCTTCTCTCATAGGCCTAATGTTAATTTCCTATAGGAATTTGTATGTTAATTTCGATTCAAAGGGGGTCCCCTTTGGAACTTTTTAGGCATTTAAAATTTTTTTTCCAATTCTTATGAAATTTTGTATTTATTTACGATTCTATATTGTGTATAAAATGTCCAAATATGAGATTAAAATTTTGAAAAATAACCATAGTTTATTTCAAGCAGTCAACATTTAAAATGCAAGTTTGAAACTAAGGTGCTATCGGAAACTAAATATATCTCGACACAAAAAATCTGGTGTGACCAGCACGGTGCACAACTTTCTCTTACCGAAGGGTAAGAGAAAGTTGTGTGCTGTGCGCCAGTCACACCAGATTTTTTTAATTACATTTTTGTCTTAGAGTCCTCATCGAGGACCAGTGACGTATTCAGGGGAGGGGGAAGGCCTCCCTCCCTTAAAGCAAAAAATTACATATTTCTGTTACCATATTTATATTAATAATAAGGATTTTACCTAAAAAAGGTTTCTCCACTTTAAATGGATTGAAGCCCCCCCCCCACACACACCCTCCCCCACAGAAATCCTGGCTACGCTACCAAAGAGTACTAATACTTTACTGATATACTTTTTAGGTTTTTTCGTTTTTCTCAAAATTCGTCCTAACGATTTTGATTAAAATTCTGAAATCTACTTGGGGGTCCCCAAGTGGTATTAGCCCAGGGGCCCACAATCACGGCCCGCCACAGGAAAAACTATAAAAATATCCAGTATCTATATATATAATTCACTAATGTCCGTCTGTCTGTCTGTCACGCTCTATTTAGGCAACTTCCCGTTGGAATTTTAAAATGAAATTTTTTATGCATAAAGAGGACCTTCTCGGGATTACAGGAAAATTATTTTCATCCCGAAATTCCCATAACTTTTTGAGTTATTAATTTTTAAAGTTACGATTTCTCCCATAGGAAATGTATAGAGAAATATTTAAGTACTCTTTTCATTTGTGTATTCCATGAATGTAAACAAATCCTCAAGCAGGCTCTGGATTAGAATCGAATAATAATAATTTTCTTTTCGCCCCCGAGTTTGGCGTAATGTTTTGGGGTAATGTTTTGAGCAGAACGATGGCCCCCTTCAAGATATCTTTTTCAAAAAGCAATGAAAAAAATTTAAATGAACCACTAAATATAAAAAAAATGAAAATGATATCTCCAATATATTTTGGTTTTATCATTGTTTAAAATAAGGGAGTTCCCACACCGCACCATGAAGATTAATATATTTAAGCCAAGAACTTGTGTCTAATATTTTGAATAAAATATACTCTACTATGCTTTTTTACTTTCTCTTACCTATAGGCTATATAAATAATAATAGTTTATATTTAGTTGCCGGGGTATAGCAGAAATTACACTGTCTAGGTCATAAGTTTCAATGATTTATTAAAAATTAACATTTTTAACACTTGATACGTATTTCGACACTCCTGTTTCATCTCAAAAGTGATTACACAGCTGAAGATGACACAAGACTGTGAAATACTTATTGAGTGCTAAAAAAAATTTTTAATAAACCATTGAAACTTATAAACTAGTGTTTATGATTTCTCCCATATACAAAATAAAAATGCTTCAACTTGTGCCTACGGTTGATAATTTAAACCTAAGCCAAGTAAATTCTTTTTTATTCGTGATTTGATTCACTCATGAAAAATAGTGGTACAAGTCTTGGTTACTACTGTAGATTGTACTAGGCCTATTTTTTAAGTAGAACAATTTAACTCAAAGGCGGAACTTTAAATATTATTAAGTGTAGTCGTCTCCATTAATTGAAAGTTAATATTTAATGAGACAAAAAAAAAAATAAATAAAGCAGTACAATGGTAAAGTTCAAAATACCAGGCACCCTCAAAAAATATATAATAAATGGAGAATCAGAGTTGAGAAATAATTATTTTATCTGGAAAGCGAAAGAGCTCGTGCCATCTAGTCCCCCGGACAAAAACTAAGCTTAACTGGCACGAAATATAAAAATAAATTATTGTCACCTTTATAATCAATTGATAAATGAAATTCAAGTTTATTGCAACTGATATAAGAAGAAAGTATAGTAAACATTTTTTGATAAAAGATTCCATGGTGACGTCTGATGTAATTTAGGAAGTAATTAGAACTTCTGTGTAAATTAAACAAGTTTAATTTTGAGGCGATCGATTTCACTTTTTTATTAAAGCGTCTTCAGGCCCTACTGGAAATACATAAAGATAAAAACAAAGATGAAAAACATTAAAAAGGAGAAATTACTTCATCTTATTGTTATATAATTGTTATTTATTATAGTGTTGTTAAGAATAAGAATAGAGGAATTTTTTGTTGGTTTCTTTTTCTTTTTAGAGGATTATGAGAATGGTTAGGTGGATGTTGGAGGGTATAAAGGAAGCAAATGAAGGGGAAGAAATAGAATAGAAACTAAACCAAAAGATGCTATTATGTACTGGTCAGTACAATCTTCATCTAAAACAAAAAACTCCTCTATTATTATTCTTAATAACACTATAATAAATAACAATATAACAACAGCAAGTAATTTCTTCTTTATAATGTTTGTTATCTTTATGTTTTTATCTTTTCATCCAAATTTAATTATCAAATAATTTTAAAAAAATAGGTACAACATTAAAATAAAACATTTATAATTTCATTTTTCGACCAATATAAAATATTTTCTATCTAAAGCATTTTAAAGATATGTAGTTTACAAGGGCGGATACAAGGAGGGGGGTAAAGGGGGTAATTACCCCCCTGAGATTTGAAAAAAATACTTTTTTTCGAAAAAAAAAATGTATTTTTAAAGTAAAATTTTAAAAATTAATACTTAAAAATTTGATTTGTATTTATATTCTGGCAAACAAGTACAGAATGCGCCTTTAAATTACCGAAATTAAGAAAAAAATGTGTGCTGTGCGACCAGTCACTCCAGATTACCCCCCCCCCCCCGAGAAACACCTCTGGATCCGCCACTGGTAGTTTATTAGGACATATTGTACGACACAAAGTTGTTTTTTTTTTCATTCACCAGTAAAATGAAAAATTACAAAATTTATAGATCCATGAATATATTTTATAAAGGTTATTAATTTAAATCCGAGTAGTTTAGTTTACTTCAATAAAATACGTGTATAATATAAAACTGCAACTTTTTTCATGTTTATCATTAGTTAACGAAAGCGCGTAGAGAGGGCAGCAGAGTAGCGATTCGTTCGGGCAACTCTCAATGGAGTGCGCCACCGTTTAGAGTTACAATAAAAGGCATCAGCTCTGCTATTTACGAGATAACTGTGAAATATCTTTTGGTTTAACTTCTGACTGTAGAGAACTTTCTGAATCAAAGAATCATTTATTCCACTAACAATAAAACGATCAGGCGTTCGGGTGGAGTAGCCATATTCAAGAATAAATATTACCAACATCTCTGAAATGAGCAGTGAGTGGGTGGGAGGCGACCTTTAGGCCTGATCGCATGAATGAGAATGGAGCGAGCATTGGGTGTACATGAATAAATGTATGCTTCAAGAGGCAATAGCCTTAGAGCAAATTAATAAATGAATTCTAAATTCTTTAACAAAACCTGGTAACCGTAACATTTCAGACGGACCCAAGTTCAATTTCGAGTGTAGGGAAAATAAATTTAAAAGAAAACCACCGCCTCCTAAGACAATGTACGTAAAGAATCTAGAACTATCAAGAAGCCTTGTTTATTTGTTTGTATTATTCTAAATTAAAAAATCTGGTGGGACTGACTTTACACAGTGCTAGTCACACCAGATTTTTGTGTCGAGATTTAGTTTCGGATAGCACCTTAGTTAACTTGACCACTTGCATTTCATAAGTAAAAAATCTGAAATGTTTCCTATGAAATACAAGAGTAAAGTGTGCTTCAAAAGATTTCAAGGTCAAAATTTTAAAAAGCATTTTAAAAGAGCATCTAAAAAATAATTGATTTTTGAATTTTAATCAAAATCGTTGCAGAATTTTGAGAAAATCGAAAAAAACTGAAAAAGTACATCAGTAAAGTACTAGTACTTTTTAGCCGATTTAGTTTAAAAGCTTATTTTGAATGCCCGGGAGGGTACCTAACTTAATTATAAAATTTAAATCCGGTATCTCAATTCCTTCATGCTAAAAATCGTTACACACAAAGAGACCAATTTGCGGGACCCACTTTTTTTGGACTCAGGGACCTCAAAACATGAATATCCATCAAAATCTCGACATTGAATTTTTCACATGATCTCTGAACAAAAGTAAGCTGGCCGAAAAGATAAAATTGTCTGAATAAGAAGTAGATAAAAATAGAAAAAAGACTTCGTCGGTCACTGAGTGCAATGGACTCGAGATATAAACTATCCTTTTTTTGAATTGATAATTAATATTATTTACTTAAAGCACAGGTCAAGGTTGAGTCAGCTTCAGAAAGTATTTGGGCTGCCAACTCTTCCTTGACAATGAACTTAAGTTTTCAGACATGCCTCCGCATTTCTTCTAAGAAAACTGACATGATGGAAATCATAAAATACAGTATGGTAGACAAAAATACATACATGGAGGAAATAAAATAAATAAATTTTCAATTCCAAGTTTAAATTAATACTTTACTTTTTTTTAATGGTGTCTACACACTTTTAGATTGAAAATCAGCAGGGGTATGAAAGGACACCGATTTGACAACATTGAAGAGGTCGAGAAAAAAAACGAAGGAGAAGCTGTCAGCCATTTCTAAAAATAAACACAAAAAATGTTTCGAACAATGGAAGCACCGGTAGGACAAATTTATTAGTTGTATTGGAGAGTATTTTGCAAGGGTTAAGGTTGTTTTGTAAAAAATTTGAAAATATATATCCTCATTTCGTCCTCAAAATTGCTTGAAGCACACTTTACTCTTGTATTTCATAGAAAAGATTGGAGGTCATGGTAAGAAAATATAAATATTTTTTTGTTTTTTAAACTTTACATCTTGAATTCTAATGTATTGCAGAAAACTAATTATATGTCGGTACAAAAAATATGGTGTAAAAAGCGCAATGTAAAAGAAAGTTGACTGCTGTGCAACCATCACACCAGATTTTTTTCATTTAAGATATTTATTTATTATATAATTAATTGGCTTTGATTTTTTTGAGAAGAGATAAAACTAAATACTTCCAATGGAAAAATTCTAGATTTTCAGGAATTTTTTGTCTTCCTAGGGGGGGGGGCTGTATTTTTCTTGAATTCTCCATAACGTCCTCTATAAAGATACAGAATTTCACTTCGAAATTCCGAGAGGTTGGTCAAATAGAGCGTGACAGACGGACAAACAGACAAAGACTCTATATGATATTTACAGATTATAATATAAATACGTATTTAATGGATTCTAGAATAACACCGGAGGTTGCAAGAGGATCTTATGCAATTTTGATTGGCAAGTTTACTCCTTAATGGATAGCAAGTTCGACATGCAACTTTTCAATAAAAAATATAGATCTTTTTTTATTTTCAGGAGTTTATTAATTTGATGACTGTCTGTGCACATTTACCACTGGATCCATTCTATTTTCGGAGTTGTGGGTTTATCATCTCAATTATTATAAGTAGTCACCAGAACTTTTGCTAGTTTCATTTTAATTAACAAAAAGAAATAAAATTACTGCAAAATCAAATCTCTTTTTTTTATCCCCAACAGCGATTTGTCCTGGAAGTCGTAGAAATGATCTAATAAATTAATGAAAATCTACAATCTATTTTATATTCAATGTGGTTAATTTCAAATGATCAAATCAACTAATTGATTCCCTGCTACTGCGTAATTTGAATATGAAAATGATAATTAGTCGTAATTAAAAAAAAAATGATAATAGAGAAAAAGGATTTTCAATTATTTATTTCATCAATAAAAAATATATTCACTTGAGAATAAAAATATTGGTCTAATTCAGAGGTGTACGGGCCAAATCCGGCCCGATAGATAATTTTATCCGGCCCGCTGATGTTTTTGATTTTTCAAGTCGAAAAAGTGAAAAAAAAATATGAAAAAATTATAAATAATAAAAAAGGCTTTTTAAATTTATTAAAAATAATAAAAATGGGGGAACATATACATCAAATTTTACTTCTACAATCCTATAGCCACCATGGACAAGAACCTTTACATGACAGCAATAATAAAAAAAAATAAAGCAATTTGTTTGTAAATTTATTTCTACGTTTGGGACTACCTACTCGTATATGTTATGTGCGAACAAACATTTTCCAGGATGAAGTATTTGAAATTAAAGTACAGAGCAAATTCATCAGATGATCATTTACTGCCAGATTTTAATCCTAACTACAAAGAAATACTTCAAAAAAAGTTCCATCATTTCCATTAAAATTTGCATAAAACTTATTTCTATTTTTTATAATTTAGCCATATTTGTTTAGTGTAATTAAATGTAAAAAATAAGAGTCAATGTTATCTTAATCATAATCAGGTCTATTTTCTAAAAACAGGCGTTAAAATTTAAAATAAACAAATGGGTGTTAAAAAGTAATGTAGGAACAATCAGAGTTAAAAAAATGCAAAGTTTTAGCAACGACGTTAACATGTTGCTTTTATTTCCAAGCTATCAAATTCATAACCTTACTTTTTAGGTTAAGGACGCCATGTTTATTTTAAACACAAAATTAAAATATTAAAGCCACCCCCTAGACATGACATTAATTCTTAACACTAACGCTTTGGCTTTAAATTTTTGTTTACATTACATTACATTGCTATTTGAGGCAAGGAAGTGATTTTGAATAGCATTTTTTAACACTTGCATTACTTTTTAACATTTTAAATTTTAACGTCTATTTTTAGAGAATAGACCTGAATGCGTTTTTTAATTCTCATATTCACGTGGCCCTCACTTGGCCCTTGCGACAGGAAGTTTGGACATCTCTGGTCTAATTAAATATTTTTTTGCTTGTGAATACTCAGTTTATATACTCGTATACCGAGTAATATATGCATATATTGATACATACTGTACAGTATATACTGTATATATACAGTAGTATAGATGCTATATATAATTGTAGAACAAGGTTTCTCCCCTCCCCTTTAGGAAATCCTCCTATATGATAGTAATCCGATCATATATAACATGTGTTCAAAGGGGATTAGAATGAGAATTGGAGAATATCTTGAATTGATGAGTATCAATTATGATCTAACAACTAAGTCTAGTAATTCATGTTCATTTGTATCTAAAAAAACAAAAATATTTGTTTTTATTTATTTTATCGTGATTACTTTGGCTTCGAATACACTCACTAGCAAGAGTTTTCAACATAAACAACTTATCTCTATAAATTAATATATATATTTTTTTTGGATTAAATTAATTTATTAATAATAGACGGTTCCTTGCCCTTGACCCGTGGCTCAGAGAGAAGACACTAGATTCCCGGGTTTGCCTCCCGACCCAGGCGAGAAAAATTTATTTAGTTTGATTTGACTACAAATCAATTGAAATAAATAGGAATGGGGTCTAAATGGCCTTAGATGCCGAAAAAGACCTTAAAAAATAGACTCTCCCCCCCCCAAAGGAATTTTATCAGAATTTGTTTATTAAAGCTTTTGTGGCATTATTATTATTATTATTATTATTATTATTATTTTGGAGTTTTTAATTATAGACGACATTTTGTATTAATTATTTATTAAAAATATAAATACTGTACAACGTTTCGACTGCTTATTCTGCAGCCGTTATCAAGTACTGTGAACGTGGTCCGGCTCATGTGAACTAACCTCTAAGGGACCGTCACGTGCATTTTATAAACAAAGACGTCAGCGCCAACTACAGTCATTTCTAGACCACATTTTGTTATTAATTATTTATTAAAATTATAAATACTGTACATCGTTTTCACACACCCTTTGCAAGTGAAGCAACCTTTAAGGGACGGTTGTGTGTATTTTATAGAAGTCCCTTTGAGGTTAGTTCGATTAAGTCGAAGCAAGTGTATGGTGCTTGAAAACTATTACAGAATAAACAGTCGAAACCTAGTAGAGTATTAATATTTTTAATAACTAATTAATAACAAAATGTGGTCTATAATTAAAAACTCACATAATTATCTTGTGGATAAACTAAAATTGAATAAAATGAAATATGAATTGACAGATTAGGAAAAATGTTATAACTGATAAAAGTAAGACAACAAAAAGGTATAAAACACTTCTCTCTCATTGTTCAGTGAAATAAAGGATAATTTTTAAAATGTTATTGAAGAGAAACATATTAAAGGATAGAAATGAATATAACTTGAAGTTATTTTCATTTTAATGTTAATATTATTAGGGTTCTGTATCTGATATATGCGTGATATTTTTTTTGTATCTATTTCTTTATGTGTAATTTGTGTTTGTATCCACTCCAGTGACATAAAACAATCAATGTAAATGATGATTGAAATTAAGTGAGGTGAATGATGATGAAGAGATGTCATAAATGCATTCAAATATTTAATACAAATAAAACTTTAATTAAAAAAAAAAATTTTTTTCTTATAAGCCCTATTTCTTAAAACGCAAATAAATAGAATTATTTTTTCATTAGGGAAAACAATAAGTATTTTTTTGTTTCAGCGAAGGTTTTGTGGGGGGCGCCCCCCTGAATACGCCACTGTTTTGTGTATAGATACAATTAATTACGACACACTTTTTTTTAATTTTTTAAAATTAAATATTGTTCGTTCTGGAGAAGACAGGAAGAAATATCTTTTCTCAAAATACGTAACTATATATAACTCCCCCCTCCCCAGGGCCGTGGGTCCGCGCCTGATCAGATGGGATGTTTGGTACTTGAGAAGATTATTTGTAATAAGGAAAATAATTTTTCAATTATTATTAATACTCCAGAATTTCTTAATTTATAAAACATTTATTATTAATTGAAGGTGGGAGAACATGATTTTAGAGATCGCTGGTCAAGAATATCTCTATATAGATTGGCCTTAAGCGAAATCCCCTCCCTTCCATCAAAACCTGCGCAAATGATAATCATCCTGGCATATATATAGGAATGTAATCAGCGGAGACACGCAGGTTGCCGGCTACAGGAGCGAAGGAGGAGCCGAACGCAGAGAGGAGGAGGAGCGCAAAGTGTTAAATTAAACTCACCAGATGGCAGTGCGTTCGGCGACGGCGGAGTTGGGAGCGGGGGCGGCGGAGGGGGCGGGGGCGGCGTTGTCGGCTCGTAACGCGAAGCATCAGTTGCCCGGCGCTTACGCCCCGCAGCGCACGTTTTTCTTTTCAAGCCAACTCGACTTTTCAAATTACTCCACCACGCGGCGGCAACGGCACGTCACTCACGCTACTACTATTACTAGTACTACGACTACTACAAACACCACTACGCACGCCGCCACGCAGCGACACGTTAACGCTACAACGCACTGTCGAAAACCACGCACCGCTTATTATGCGTGAGTAAAAAAAAAATATTACATATTATTATTAGCTAATAAAAAAATGCATAATTTTAAAATTTCCACCAAATGAATTTTTAAGAAATATTTTAAACAAATAAAAATACCCGCAAATTTGAAAGATTTTTTTTTTCATAGGGCTAAAATCTGATTAAAAAAATTTTAACAACCATAATACAAATTTCAAAATTTTAAGGTAAATAGCAAAGATATTAAATTAATAATAACAAATGTAAACAGTCATCTGATTCTGTTTATTCATGGAATAATATTTACTCTGTATTATTAGTCGCTCCTACAATACAGCGGGAACGAACTTTAATGCAATTAAATGTATATAGAAACAGTTTCTGTTTTTTATTTTTTTTTCTTTTTTATCTTCTTTTTTTCTAAGATAAGCAAAATTATTTTTATACAATTCAATGGCGTAACAGAAAATGGTGTCCCAGGAGACCGATTACCCTCTCTCCGAATGGCTTTTCCGACCCGAAGAGGGAATATCTGGACAATATTTGGACCGAAAACAAACTGCTGCTTACGCCATTGATGCTTTTATTCTTTTTTAATAATTTCAAAGGTATTTTCTTCTTCTTTTTATTAAGTTAAAACATTGACAGACCCTCCCCCACCCCTTTCCTAAATCTCTAAAACTTTTTTTTCTAATAATGTCTCTGAGAACAATTACTAAATATTTTTACTAATCTTATCAGTGCTCCTTTGATAAATGACTCATAAGCTATTTTAAATAAATTTCGTTGAAGATAAATGGAATCGTAATCTTAATGCAAAAATATTTCAAATAATTTTAAAAAATATTATTTTTTAACAGAATTTATAAATGAAAAAGTGGAAGTTGAGGCCTGAAAAGCATTTTATTCGTTCGCTATTTTTATAATTTTTCATGAATTCTCAAATAGAGCTTACATGAGTATAACATTATCGTGAATATTTTGAAATATGAGACAGATAATAGATAAAAGAATGATTTACATGCGAAACGATTGTTTGTTTTCTTTTAAAATATTCAAAACATGCGCAATTTTTAAAATGAATGTGAGGACCGAAACGTCAAAACGGGAACAGCCATTCTATAAACTAATTTTTCTAAATTAAATATTATCAGCATAAAAAACTATGAAATAGCTTCGAATCTACAGGTTTATGCAAATAAATATTATTCGTAATATTTCATATTCTAATTAGTTTATTATTAAATTAATAGACGAGACACGAATTCATTACGCCAACCCGATACTATTTTTTGTTCTTGTTTCATCAATAATAAAATATTTTTTTTATTAAAATTTTCTCGTTACAGTCGGTGTTTGTATGTGTAAAGATAATTTTAAATTAAAAATGTATAATCTTATTACAAAGAATATATAAGTAATTTACGGAAATTGGAACACCAGATTTAGAGGACCAATCTCACGTCATTTTATTTTGTAAATAACACAACGATCAATAAGTCCCGGGACTAACCAACAGATGGAGCCTCTAATAACAACTCCATACCATTCTCAGTTAGTACCAACCTTTAGAAGTTACGTGTCAACATTTCATAGTTGATTTTGAAAATAGTAAAAGTTGAATCACTAAAACCACTGTAACTCAATGACACATTGTCATGAAATTTTGACAAGTGATTTCTAAAGGTTGGTACTAACTGAGGATCGTATGGATTGTTATTAGAGGCTCCATCTGTTGGTTAGTCCCGGGACTTATTGATCGATGTGTTATTTCAACCGGAATAATATAATGCCTGGCCATCATTAGTAGAAAATAAATAAATAAATTTGACACTATCCCTCACGCCTCCATCAAATCACAAGGGTGGGTCGAAATATTTACAAAACTAAATGATGTGGGAGTGGCTCATTTAAAACTGGTGTTTCCTATCCCCGCATATTCTCAGTATGTTGACTAACAATAATAACACAGAATATACTCTACGTTTATTTCTGAAGTTTATTCTTAAGTATTGGATGTAGTATGTATAAAAATGTCCTCGAGGTCCATATCTCCAAATATTCCCTTACATAGATCAATCATTATTATAAAAATTATTGTCAGGAAATTTATGTTGCATCCAAATATAAATAAGTTGATGATTCAGTTATAAATTTTTCATTTAAGTTGATTTAAGTCTCCTTTAAGCCGGGGGGGGGGGTTGGGGGGGGCGCGCCCCCCACACACACCACACCAAGCGGGTCCCCACCCCGGTCCGTGGTTTTTTTTTATTTTATTTATATAAAAAGAAATTAAAAAAAAAAAAAGGAAAACCCCCTATATACATATAAAAAATATAAATTAATTAAAGAAAAATTTATAAAATGTTTTTGGTGGGAAAAAGGGTGGGGAGAGGGGGGGGGGGGGGGGGGGGGGGGGGGGAAGAAAGAAGAAGGGTTTTTTTTTTTAAAAAAAAAAAAAAAGTCTCCTTTAAGATTTCTTTTACTTTTATGTTATATTACTCGTAGGCTATGATGAAGAAGAGGAGAATAATAACATCAGATGGACAACTCATATTATTTTATTTGTAAATATTTCGGACGGCACCAATGGATAAAAATTTAAGTATAATCTGATGTCCAAAATGGCATACAAAGGCCAAAGGCCAATAAAATAAATAATAAATAAATAAATGAAGATGTCCAGGCGTAATTTACTTTACCATCATATGATGATTAAATTATTCTCCATATCTTCCTCGTATATAGCCTATTATGCATTAATTAACAACGTATTATTAATAGGAACCGGCCGAGGTTTTGGTTTCGGCCAAGAACCAGCCGAAACTTCGGCCTGGCCGAAAGGAAAAATGAAGTGATTGTTTGAGTCACGAAGGAAAATTTACTAAAAAAAAAGGTAAAATGATATGAATTTTGTATAGGAAATTTTAAGAAAAAGTTTAAAACAAGTTTCGGTTTCGGCTGAAAATTTTGTTTCGATCGGACCCTAATTATTAATGCTCTCAAATTTCTTTGATTTAATATATAGCTATAGTCTAATATTTTATAAAAAAAAAGAAATCGAATAAAAATCAATTATAAGTTTTTCTAATATTACAACCCGTAGTGGAAGATGTGAGTTTCTCAAAAGACGGGAAGCGGAATTTATATAATATTTTGTGACGTTTTGATATAGGGAAAGCCATTTTCAAAATCATAAATTTTTCAATAAATATTGGTATAAGGTTCTTTAGAGGAACTGCATCCGATCCTTAGAAAAATATATCTTCAAATACTATTTACGAGTAAAATATGTTATATACTTTATGAAAAGACATTTACCGTATTACTATTAAATAATGAATAGCTTGACTCGAGCTCGAGGTGTCCCCTCAGATCTACAGTCGCCTTGATCTAACGGTAGCATAAGTGGTCCCCAGTTCGTGGGCTGCTCAGTCAGAACAATCATCTCGCATTCATTTATATCAAACGATATGTTGACATAGATCGTCTTGACGCCTTATTTTAACAACCACCAACTAATTTTTTGTATCAAAAAATGTTTATATACATTTTATTTAGTGGGGGACTTAAAAACTTAAAAAAGAGTCTTAGAATAAAAGTTTGATTTTTTTTTTTCAAATTTAAATTCCTTGCTTAAAATTAGGAACCGACCGAATATTCGGTTTCGGTTACGGTTTCGCCAGTTTCGGCCAAAAATCCTGGTTTCGGCCAAAAAGTAGCCGAACCTTTCGGCCGGCCGAAACCAGAGTCTGAAAAAATGGGATGAGACTCGAATGCAAAAAAAAAAAAAAGGTCAAATAATTTGCACTTGAGGGAGAAAAAATTTAGTCTCCCTAAAGAAAAAGGTAAAATGATTTTCACGGGAGGGGAAAAAAATTCAAAAAAAAAAGGTAAAATGAAAAAAAAATTTTTATAGGAAATACAAGTTTCGGTTTCGGTTACGGTTTCGGCCGAAACTAAGGTTGAGGCCGAATATTCGGTTTCGGTTTCGGCTGAAAATCTTGTTTCGGTCGGACCCTACTTAAAATACACCAGGATATAAAATTTAACAATTTAAAAAAAATTTTGTAAATAAATTTTTTAAGTATGAGCAAGATGGTACATACTTATCAATTATACAGCAAGTATGATTAATTTTTTTTTTTTTTGAATTGCTATGAAGTTTTATATCCTCGCTTTTCTTACTTTTTCTTATATAGAGAGAAAGTAATGGTTTCATGCCAAAAATTCGATGTCGAGATTTTGATGGATATACACGTTTTGAGGTCCGCTGAATCCAAAAAAGTGATTTTCGCGACATTTGTGTATATGTGTGTCTGTGAACAAAATATCTCAAGAACAAAAAGAGATAGGACATTGAAATTTTATATTTATGTTAAGTACCCCTCTGAGACGTGACACGAAGCTTATGAACAAAATTGGTCAAAAAGTACTAGTACTTTACTGATGTACTTTTTCGTTTTTTTTTTGCTTTTCTCAAAATTCGCTCCAACGATTTTGATTAAAATTCATAAATCAATTAATTTTTAGGTACTCTTTAAAATGTATATTGTTGAAATCTTTTGAAGCACTTGTACTTCATAGGAAAGATAGGAGAAATGGTTGCCATGGTAACAAAATATAATATTACCAAAGGTAAGAGAAACTTGTTTGCTGTGCTTGTCACACCAGATTTTTAAACTCCTACTCTTTTGAGATCGGCAAAACAAAAGAAAAGCCGGCCTATCGCACGGCCTTACGTGTCAAGGGAAAGCGATAAGGCTAGCATACAAGGAGTGCACGAAATGCCAAACTTGTCTCGAATGGTCACCATCCACAAACAAGAAATTTAAATAATTTTCATAGATCATTTGTAAACAATATAGATACACTATTTATTTTGATTTTTTGATTATTAAGTAAAAGTGAATCCCTTGAGTGATGAATAATTGTCGCCCTCAGGCTTATATGCCTATTAATAGATGCCTCTCAGGTTCCTTAGGTCGCCCGATGCATACCTAATAGTCCTGATTAATAATTCCGGTTCCGGAATTAGAAGTGGCATCATTTATGTTGGCATCGGCACATCGGCGGCCGGTGGCCTGGCGCCCCCAAAACTGAGGGGTCAGGGAGACGCCCGCCTGGCGAGCGCCGCCCCCATACCCACCCTGGAGCCCCTTACCACCATTCAACACACACACACACACACTTTTACAACATTTACCCAAAATCCCGCATGCGATTTCTTTTTATGAGTTGCTTCACCCTCGCAATTCGAAACGCTTTCCTCCCCGACCACTAAAATCGTTTGTTTTTGTCTTTTACTCTCGATGAAAAACATCTACTGAGAAGAAAAACATTTTATTTTTTTTTAAATTGAATTTAATATATTTAATATTTAATGTTGATTTTTAAATTTCGCTAAATGAAATTGTAAGGCCAGGTTGAGATCAGTGAACAATTAAGGGAAGTGAAGGGAGGAATTTTGTCTCTATGAAATGCATTTTCTCTTTTTTAGGGCAATTTCCTTTTTTAAATGCTTTTGGCAATTGTTGATTCTTGATTTGAAAATAATTTTAAGGATATACGGGTACACGGCCATTGAGAAAGTTCACACGTAAAAACAAAAATATTTACTTGATCTTCATGTGAACCCCCATAAATTAACCGATCTGTAAAATAGCTTAGACCAAGGATGGCGAACCCCTGGCACGCGTGCATAATATTTTGGGCATATTTTGTATATTCTACATGTATATTATAATAATAAAGTGATCGTCCGTCTAAAGGTCAGAGAAATTTAAAAAAATGAGGGTCTAAAGCGGCGTTGTGTGTAAGAGCGGATCCAGAGGTGTTTCTCGGGGGGGAGGGGGGGGGGGTAATCTGGAGTGACTGGTCACACAGCACACTATTTTTTTCTTAATTTTGGTAATTTAAAGGCGCATTCTGTACTTGTTTGCCAGAATATAAATACAAATCAAATTTTTAAGTATTAATTTTTAAAATTTTACATTAAAAAATACATTTCTTTCGAAAAAAAGTATTTTTTCAAATCTCGGGGGGGAGGTAATTACCCCCTCCGGTTGTATCCACCCTTGGTTGTGTGGCAGTTGAAGTCGGGTAGTTTAAATGTGGATAGAATCCCCCCTCCCCCACACACACAGCTGGAATTTTTTCAGAAGCCCCAGGCGCTTTACAACCAACTTTGGAGACCAACATTAATCTAAATGAAATTTATTTATGGGTTGAAGAGAACATTAATTGAAAGATTTTAGTTCATTGCTTCAAATAAATTAAATTAATAATGCAATGATAGTTGAAATTGGACATGGCTATTTCCACATTGTAATTTGAATTGTTATAAATTGGAGTTTCGCAGCCAAGACAAAGAGCCAACCTGTTGGTTTTGGAACGAGGCCTAGAAGAAACAACCCTCCCCATTCATCTATTAATATAACATGAAAAAATACACTCCATTAAATGTAGGAAAATTTAAAAAAATCCAATTTGGAGGATTTTTGTATAATTCGATTTATTTCCCTCCGAGAGAATACAAATGCGAATAAAAAATAGCACCGTCTGTTACTGTCGGTTCCTATTGATTTCGTTGTCTGCATGTATGGCCAGAAGGAATTAACATTAACGCAATCTTGCTAACAAGCTGAACACGAAATGAAAATCTTATTCTTCCGTTAATATGCAATTGGTTAAATTCTCGCTCTCTCGTAACTCTCTTATCCGATAAAAGAATGGCTAAAATAAAAAATCTGAAATGGGATTTTAATTAAAAAGATTGTCTAAATAAAATCGCTATGCGAATAGTTTTTCTAAATAATTACATTAAAATTCAACAATTGTTGTTCATTTTGACAAATATTTACAAGTGACAACTAACTGGGCCAAACAAAGTTTTCAACTTTAACGCTTTGTGTTCCTAAATTCACACTTTGTTTTAACCTTAAAAAATAAAAAACTGATTTAATTTATTAATTAACCGAAATAAAACGATGGTACAAGAAAAAAAAATTACAAAAAACAAATGACATTTGTGGTGTCGAGAAATTAGTGACTTTATACCAGATATGCACATATTACTAAACTAAAACTTTGGAAGGTAAATGAACTTCGATTCTATTTAACATGACAGCCAAGTCTGTTTTTATTTTGGTTTTTATTTGATATAAAATCGAATAAATTTTATCTAGTCAATAACACATCCAAAAAAATAAAATAAATGTTATTGCAAATGTTTCCAAGTAGAAATATTTTTTTTTTTAAATCATTTTGTTTGTTCAATTATAAAAATAATAAATAAAATGAGGGTTTATATATTTATTATATTTGCATAAATTTATAAATCTTAGGATAAATTTTGACTTTGTGTGATATAAATCTACAAGCACAAAAATTGTGAATTGAATAACGCAACTCTTAAATAAGCTACCCACAATAAATACCTACATTTTTCATTGCCAGATTTTGGTATGAATAAAAATATTATTTTATTAAAATTGTATTTCGTCATTACCTATTTGTTTAATTCAATCAATCCTTTTTGTTTCCTTCTAGTGAGTCTTTGATGAGGATAGTCCTAAATATTTGCCGAATTTGTGTTTTTAGGCTAGCTTTTTACAATTCCCTCAGAGTTAGAGTAGTCTTTTTAGTTTTTTATAAAATTAATTGTTATAGTAAAATATTAATTTAGAAAAGAGTTTTGAACAGTAAAACAAATTTGCATAAAAACAATGAAAAATTTTTATTATTATTAAATGAGTTTAGTGTTTGATTTTAAATAAAATCCACGCTTTTAATTTATTTTAAATTTCTGTGTCATATATATATAGAGAGAGAAAAATAATTATTAATATATATTTACATTCGTATCCGTGAAATGTCAAATTTCTATTAAGTTCAAAAAATTGTTATTTATTATACTTTAAAAAAAACCGATAGTTGGGATGAAAGAGTTGCCCTTAAATTGAGATAACGCCATTTTTAAATGTTTTTTTTTTTTCAAGATCTCCAACTTTTAGTCAAGCTAGAGGTCTGAAACTTTCTTCCCGAAGGGTAATAGAAAGTTGTGTGCTGTGAGTAAGTCACACCAGATTTTTTAATAAAAAAAAATGCTTTTATTTAAAAAGAATACGCATTCTAAAACTCTGGATTTATCACCAAAACGGGGCAGGTCAAAGAATTTCGGGAAAATAGAATTACCATCAAAAATTTAAAAAACAAGTGATAAAGCCCGCCTTCGGCTACGCCACCTGGACCCCCTTGCTCACCTTTGGCGAGCAGTTGCACAAATTTAAAGTTTCAAATTTCCCTCTCCCGCAACACTTCCTGTACCTCTAACCTATCAGTGAGAGGGCAAGTACATACACACAAGGACAGGAAGTCGGCGGCTAGCGCTTTATATATATAGTAATTATGATATAAAGACAGGTTGACTTGACTTCCATTTACCTAGTACGTACCTACGTACCACCCGTCCATCATGAATACATTGAAAATCGCTTATTTAAATTAATAAATACCTGATTATATTTTTTTTATAATTTTTACTTTTTTTTAAGTTTATTTCGTTTTCAATAAACGAAAATAGTTGAGAAATGGCATTTAGCGGATTTATTGGATTTTAATTTGCCTTGCTACATTCCGAGTATTTCCTAGTTTATATTTCTATTAAATCAATACAACCTCCATCAATCATTTATTTAATCCTTGCTAGGGATTATTCCTCCAACAAACATTGTTTATCTCAATTAGCTCAAAATCGAAACATATTTATATTTATGTATCAAAAAGTATTATTAGGTTTCTCTTTATTTTCATAAGAAATTCTTTTATATTTTCCCTAATAATTTAAATGCCTGGTTGTGAAGATCCAAACAGACCACGAATGTGTTTATTAAAGTTTTTCTGGTTTTTATTATCATTATTATGGGGGGTTTTAATTATAGACCACATTTTGTTATTTATTATTTATTAAAAATATAAATACTGTAAAACGTTTCGACTGCTTATTTTGCAGTTAGGCTCAGTTCCCTTGAGTCAGAGCAAGTTCACAGTACTTGATACCAACTGCAGAATAAGCAGTCGAAACGTTGTACAGTATTTATATTTTTAATAAATAATTAATACAAAAATGTGGTCTCTAATTAAAACTCACGTAATAATAACGGATACAAACAGACTATTTTACTGGACCCTCAAAACGTGTATTTCCATTAAACTCGAATTTGTGTTCTTTTTATATCATATCAACATAGCTACTGTAGAGGCAAGAGAAAGTAAAAATGATGATGAACAAAAATCCATATAACTAGTCTAAAATTAATCTTCCTCTTTTCAATTGTAGAAAGAAAGATTATAACACTTTTTTTTCCAAAGGTTGTCCTAAAATAAATAATTTTTAAATTAAATTAAATAAAAATTCATTCACTCGCGAACGCCTCGTTCGCTAATCAAAATAAGAAATCCATTTGCAAACGTCTTCTTAATCCAAGTCTTTCAAGAAAACAAACTTTGATTAAAATTGAAAGATTTACCTGAGTTTATTTAACCAACTTTTTGTCCTTCTCTCGATTTTAGTTAGGCATTCTGGGTCAGATTGAAATTGAAAATCAAATCTTCATTTATACTTTATAAAAAATCTTTTTTTTTTATTTTTTTTTCTTTCATCAAATAATTAAAAGGCTTATTTTCTGAGTCGACCTCTCTCTTTATTTTCGTTCTTTTCCTTTGTTTGGAATTATTCATATTACGCATGTTGAATTAATTATAATTATATATTTAAAAATTCGAATCTATAATTTTATTTGTTTTCTTTACTTTTCCATTAGACTTACAAACAAAATATTATCTTGGGCCTAAGTGAATAATATCGAACCACACTCAGGAATGCAAAAAAAAATATTTACACACTTGAGAAAAAACTTAATACTTATATTAAAATCACTGAGAAGTGGTTACGTAAAATTGATTTAAGGACTGATTCCCCAACTCAAGCTCAGGCTTCAGCCTGTCAGCCAGAGGAGCTCTCATTTAACCTTATGAGCTGAAAAGACTATTTGGCCAAAGGCTATTTGGCCTTGAGTGAGGAAACCGGCTCTGGGTTTACATTATCTAAAATTTTTTGTTTATTTATTTTCCATAAGTATGTATTCATACATGTGTTTCTACAGTCGTTTTCAAGGACTGTGCACTTGCTCAGACTAAGAGGAAATAACCTCTAAGGGACCGTTACGAGCATTTTATATACAACATCAGCGCCATCTACACTCATTAGACACAATCATCAAAGCAAGTTCTTACATAAAAAGTAAATAGCATGATGTTATAATAAGTTGTTTGAATTTGATTTTTTAAAATAGATGGTACAAAATATTATTAATAAATGATATTTACAATACCATAATCATACCTTAATATCTAATTTTTTTTAAGGTCTTTTTCGGCATCTAAGGCCATTTAGACCCCATCCCTATTAAAATTTCAAATGATTTGTAGTCAAATCAAATGAAATAAATTTTTCTCGCCTGGGACGGGAAGCGAACCCGGGACTCGGGTGCGAGAAGCTAATGTCTTCTCACTGAGCCACGGCTCCCGAGCCTTAATATCTAATTGGTATCTAACGGTGTAAATAAAATGCACGTAACGGTCCCTTAGAGGTTAGTTCACTTGGGTCGGAGCAAGTGCACAGTACTTGAAAACGACTGCAGAATAAGCAGACGAAACGTTATACAATATTTATATATTTTTAAAATAATTAATACAAAATGTGGTCTACAATTTAAAACTTCCATAATAATAATAATGTATTAATACATTTTATGATTACAGCCCTCAGTCCGAAAGAAAAATAAATTTTCTTGGTCATCATAATAATTATCTGTAATTCATTTACTTTTCACTGAACGTCATTCAATTAGATTACCTTTTAACAAACGTAATTTGTTCCCGAAATCTAATTATGTGTATGTGCCTGATACCTTTCTATGTAACGTTATTGGACAAATTACTTATTTATTTGTTTCTATTAAATTTTTTGCGACATCGTAGACTATTTATACACCGTTGGATTAATTTAATCAAAATACGTAGTTTTTCATTAGCATAGTATTGTATTTAATAATAGAGAGGAAGATGAAGAAAAAAATTATTAAAATACATTTTACTGCTCAGGATGGGAAGCGAGCACACATCCTGAGATTATCTCGGCAGGAGCAGCAAATTATTTATTAATTCAATGTAAAGTTCAACTTTGATGAAATCACTCGAATATTTTCCCAGTAAAAAAAAAAATAAATACACAAAGAAATTAGATAAATGGTGTGTCTTTGGAATAAAAAAAAAATGTATTCGCAAAACACAACTAAATATTTCCTGACAAAATTATAAATTATATTGTTATATAATTTCTTAGCTAAAATAACCAAATAAATAATAATAAATAGTTGGACGTAAAATTAATTCCTATTCATTCTAATGAAAAAAAAATTGTCTCTATTAAAATAATTTATCTGTGAAGTGGATTAGCGCTGATTGAGTGAGCTTTAAATCCATCTGCTGATCGACTAAAGGGCACAAGCAACCAAAGGGAAGCATTCATAAGCCCTTCTGCCAGCCAATCAATCATCATTTGGAATCACGCGTATTTTTGCCATCCCAGATTAATAAATAAATAAGAGAGACAAAAGCAGGTTGGCAATGTTTCGAATATTTATCACAATTTAAACTTTATGAAACTTTTTAATATTAAATCCCAAATATTAATTCATTCATTTTGCGTTAATGTCAATTTGAATATTTTTTTCATTAGCATAAAAGTGTATTTGAATAAAAATTAAAAAAAGGATGCTAAGTTTACATATTTATTTTGTTAATTAAATTAAATTTAATTACTTTAAAAATTTTAATCACATAACTTGCGGAAGATTCGAATGACATGTATATCTTCTCAGATATTCGCCTGTTCAAAGCGAGTTTGAATTTGAAAATTATTATTGTTAAGGGGGCAGAAAGTTTCCCCGGAGATCGTGAGTAGGTTCACTTGCAATAGGATGCATTTGCGAAATGCACTATCTGTTTCACCCCCTTCCCTTTGATGGATTCCAGATTATAGATTAATGATCTAACGAGGATCGCCTACGGGACTCAAACGGAATAATTGGGAATTGTTCACTTGGAATAAACAGTTTTGTTAAACAAAAAGAACATCCTCCATTAACTTAAATATTTTAAAATGAATTTAAATAACAATAATCATAATATAACGGAGATAAGGCATACATACTTTGATTTTTTATGTTTAAACAAATCAAATTGCATTTGGTCTTGATTAAAGCTATTTAATTTAAAAATACAAAACATTTATTTATCCTTTGACCTGAAAAATAATTCCATTTTATATCACTGTCAAAAAGATACATGAGTAAGAATGAAAAATTTTCTTAAAGAAAATATTCACTTATCTCAATTGGAGACGAGAGTGGGTTAGGCTATTTTTACTCTTATCCATTTTGTAAAACTTGTAATTAATATTTATTAACTCAAAAAAGTAGGCAACGCTGGGAGTCGACTCATTGATCCAGACATTATTAATATGGAAGTTTATATAATTATAAAAATACAGTAGAACGTTGCTGACTATTCCTTCAGTCGTTTTCAAGTGAACACGAAAGTCCGAGCAAGTGCACAAAGAACTTGGAAACGACTGCAGAATAAGCAGAAGAAACGTTGTACAGTATTTATATTTTAATAAAATAATTAATACAAAATGTGGTCTATAATTAAAAACTCCCATAATAATATAATAATAATCCAAACCTCCAGATCTTGGGAAAAAACTCTTTAGACATGTTTAGTACAATCAATCGATCCCTGGTTCGACCCTAGGAGGTGCCTATTTTTCAGCTATTTGAGTTAAGAAATATTAATTGTATATTTTAACATATCATTTTTATTGACTTTTTATATTACATACTTATAATTTCAATCCGGTAAGTGAGCATACGCACACATACGTACTGAGAAGTTGGGCAAAATCCCTTTTTTGAGATCAATTTCTGGACTACCTTCTCTACAAGTATAGCCCTTATATAATAAAAAACAAAAGGTAGTTTCTTTGTTTTTATTTATTTATAATCCTTTGAAAAATCTCTAAAGGTCGATTCACATTTTACGGAATATCCAGGTCACGTCAAAGCTATAGGTAGTGTTTGTAAAGATCTAGAGGAAAAAAACAAAAACAAAATTCGGTTCATTTATTACATATGCTCCATACTTAGTGCTTTAATCAAAGTGCTCGGAATTGGTCAAAAAATCAACTAAAATTTTATTTTACCACCAGGGAATAAAAAATAGATAGAGTCTATATACTCGAAACTTCTTTTGTATATTATGTTTATGAAGTTATTTTCATTAGATGAAATATCCATTTAATTATAATTAATTAGCCTGTTAGTAAATATGGACATTAAACATTAATTAGGTGATAGGTATAGAGTTGTTTGTTTTGATTTGAATCCTCCCCATCAAAACTGCAAACAAACGAATTAAGATTTCACTTTTCAAATTAACAACATCCTTAATTAGGTTTATCATTTCAAAATTAAGAACCAAATTAGATATAAACAATAACTAATAATAATAATAATAATAATAAACAACTTATAAATGAAAACATAATCAAAACAAGCTCAGAAGTTGTCAATAAAGAAAACGATTAATTTTATCTTCTTCTTTTTTGTGAATATGGCCTAATGATGTTCTTTAAAGATTTTTTTTGTTTTTCAATTTTTTATTTAA